>JAJTUV010002698.1:0-110237 GCA_021653895.1 Mastomys natalensis | reverse complement strand
CTCCCAATTCCCGAGGCCAGGGCCTCTGGGTATGGCGGAATTGCCTTAATTAGCAAGTTTTCCAACCTTTTAAATCTCATCCTTCAGAGTCTACCTTCCCGAATAATTTTTTCCCCTTTTTAAAGTTCCCTGTGTCCCAAAGCTCTGTAAGAAAGTATAAGTGCTATTTAAAAAAATTTTTTGCACCCAGAACTAGCAAAAACAACGTAGACGGTGCCATGAAATGTAATTAAAACCGGGTTTTTGGGTTTTACATGGTTTGTGGTTTTGATCAGATACTTTTTTCAAAAAACGGAAAATTTTGAAATAACCCAAAGAAGGTAGAAGGGATGAATCGCAGCAAACAGACCCACCAAAAAAAAATTCTCAAAATGGGTCTTTAGGAAAAAATAATGCGTAAAGTGTGAGTGACGGGAAGTGATGGTTTTTCCCTACTGTTTCATTAACCCTTAAAGAGCATTCTAGAGTCTAAGTCAATGGCAATTAAGAGTGGGATTCGGGGTCGGCACTGCACACAGGGTTATCCTCTGAAAGGGTTTGGAGTTTGGCTTTGTTTTGTTTTCCTTTTCTTTGGCTAAAAACAGAGGGACCAAGTGCTTCCTTTTACCTAAAAATTTAAAACCACTGATACATCCCAAACCCACTACTGGAATGCAGACTCTCAAGTGTGGACCAAGGAAACGTTTTTAAGATGATAGCCACGTCTAAAAAAACTGACCCTGCAAAATTTTTTGGGGTTGGGCCCCTATACTTTTTCCAGCACAAAAGACAAGTGCCTAGAACCAACTGACTTGGATTCCCTGCAGCTTCCAATTGTCACTGGTAAGAGCAGACTTGCAGACTTATTACAGGCTGATGGTGAAATGAAATCATTATTTGGTCATCATTTCAAACCAACATACAGCCCACTTTTTTTTTTCACCACTCATAAAAGCCCCTTGACAGTTTTCCTCCCTTTTCAAAGCAACCATTATCTGCACTATAAATAAAGGGCTCAATAGTAAATTCTTCGGCAGTAAAGGTAGTCTCTCTGACTCTGCACCATTTAACGATAGCATTAGCTTGAGGGTTCTGTTCAGTTGGAGAAACGCCTTTATTTGTAAATAGCTGCTTAGCAACAGCCTTTGTATACTCTTGGAGCACCTATCAACTTGGTTCTGGGAGTCCTTAAATTCCTTGGGGCTTATGCAGAATTCTCAGCACATGGACACACCAGAAGAAAACATGCAAGAAAGCTGAATCACCGCAATTTGCTAACCAAAAGAAGAATTCAATAAAACAAAAATACTCCCTACATAGAACTGAGGTGACATTGAAAAAAAAAACAACATGAAATTAGAATCTGGAGACATGAGGAACAGTTTGTTCATCCATTAGCAAATCAGGGCAGGGGTGGAAGACTTGGGGAAGTGGGAAGGGATCTGAACTTTTGTCCTGTTTATCACTGGAAAACCTGGCCCTGTAGCCAAAATCAGTCCAAAAGTTGTATCAGTTGTAGAAAAGGGAATCATAATTACAAGTCTCCTTGGGAAGTTCCCCTTTCATTCACATTGGGGGGGGGGAAGCATAGAAAGGAAGTACAGATTCCAGTGAGTTTGTGATAATTTTATGAATAGCCAGACAAAAAAATAGAAAAACTCTCATTTCTCTTTTGGAATCTCTCTCTTTTTCTCTCTTTTTTTCGTGTCTGTCTCTGTCCTCTGACTTCGTCTCTCGTTTCTCTCTCTCTTTTTCTGTCGATCTCTTACTCTCTGTCTCTTGACTCTGTCTCTCTCTATTCTCTCTGTCTCTCTCTGTCTGTCCTCTTTCTGTATATTGTCTCTGTTCCGTCTGTCTCTCCTGTCTCTCCCTTTCTGTCTCTCTCTGACTCTGTCTCTATTCTGTCTCTGTCACTGTATATATGTCTCTTCGTCATGTCTCTCCTGTCTGTCTCTCTGTCTCTGTCTCTCTCTCTCTCTCTCTTTCCTTCCCTCCCTCCCTCCTCCTCTCCTCCCTCCCCCCTCCCTCCCTCCCTCCCTTCTACCAATCCTTTTGTCTCGTCGCCCAAGCTGGCCTGGAACCTACTATTGTAGTCCATTCGTTCTCATATTCAAAGCAATCCTCCTGCACCACTTCGAAAGCCCTTGGCTTACAGACATGAGCATTACACCTGACTGTTTCCTGGCTTTGTTATCTGTATGCCAAGGCTCTGTACAGAAAGGGAATGATTCAAAGGTCACCTTCCAGTAGAGACCCAAGAATCTCTTATTAAAACTCATTGGCATTGCCTGTGGACATGAATTCAAAAGTAGTCCTCCTTCTGCTGTACGTACTCTTGAGTTTGGGGAAATGAAAGAAAAAAATTAGAAATGAAAGAAAATAGAAAAATAAAATATTACATAAAAACAAAATAGAATATACTTTAGCCAAACTCCAAAAGGACCGCTTCCACAGTGCACCAGGTTTAGGTTTGTGTGGCCAGTGCAATGGAACAGAAGTGATGCCATGTCCCACTTAAATTAGCTTCTAAATGGCATAACAATGTATGTCTTAGCTGCCATCTTACTCTCTGTCTCCCTCAGGCTACTCAGCATGGGATAGGCTAGCTATCTTATCTTGACATTCACTTGGCCCTGTGGAAAATCCATGTAGCAAGGAAAGAAAGCCTTCTTGGAAGTAGGTTCTGCAGCCTCAAGCAGACTTCAGATGATACATCTCAGACTCTGAAGTCGAACCACCCAGCTAAACCATGCTGGATTCAAGGCCCTCAGAAAAAGCAATATTGCTGTTTTGATCCATTAACTACTGAGGATGGTTTGTTTTATAACAATAACTACCACAGTAAGTAAGAATACAACAATTGAAAAATCTTGGCAATAAACCCCATGGTGCTGATGTTGTCATATCCATTATTTTGAGGGGGCAGGGAAGGGACGAGAAATCACTTCAGGAGAACTCATGTCATTTCATTGAGTGGGTACAAAGTCCATCTCCAAGCAATGCTACATTCGGTTTTCAAATCACTTTTTCCACCTCATTTATATGCACACTATAATAATAATGTCAAAATGACAAAAATCTAAATAAATCTATATCAAGTTCTTTAAAAAAAAAAATGCTTCGTAACAACATCCCTGCACCATGTTTTGCTTCCTTCTCAGTATGTGTCAGCATGTTACTTAATCTAAATGAACAGTCATTGATACTGTGTTCAACTTTAACGTTCATTATCTTCTGTTCCACTTTACTTAGTGGCTTGGGATACTAACCTACAGAAACAAAAGCAACAGCATCCTCTGCCCTTTCTTGGTTTAAGCCAACAGAGGAATATGCAGAGAGGAAAGGAAGGTGGAGATGCTTGAGTCACCGATCAGCTACTCTCTCCTCCCATGGCCATGTTTCAATCAGGACTCCCCCGGACGTCCCCGTAGCCACAGATGGCCCTATTAGGGCCAGGAGAAAGAGGATTCTCTGCTGCTGCCAGTCCTGGGCTGCTACCAGGCTTTACAAAGTCTCACTGGGTGACGGAAACTCTGTTCACACTTTTTAAATAAGTGTTTTATTTGTCTATTACATGTTTGAAATGTGTGTGTACTCCTACCAAGACTTTCAGACTTGTGAGGTTTCTCATAAAGACCTACATTTTTCCCCATTCATTGTTAGCAATCAGAATATCTGCTAATACAGAATTCACATTCCCCATTAGCATCCATCTGTAGCACCTTGGCAAGCTGTGTGCTCTCCAGATACACACCTGTCTCCAACGCCATCTTGTGTGCTTCCTATTTGGTCAGCTGCCAAGCATTCATAAGATCTACCCCTGCATATTCAATTGAACCCAAGCTTTCAAACTCAAGCTAAATCCACGCAGGAGGAACAGTCTTGATCACAAATCATTAGTACAGTGTTGGACTGTTGGCTCCAAAGACAATTCAGACAATGAGGAGAAATGCCAATTACATGGGGAGCACCCATGTCTGCACACAAGAAATTTCATTACATAAATTGGGCATGACTGCCTCTTTATAGAACAGCAGTATTATAGGTGTGAGCCAACTGGAAAGCCTAGTCACTACACTATGCCACAGTTTACATAGAAAAATAAGATCTTGCATCCACACAGCTGATTTAATAATAACATTTTTGGAATATAAACCATTAATTAAATTGGCAAGGTTTTGTTTTTTTTTTTTTTTTTGTTTTGTTTTTTTACAACTCTAAATAAGTATCTTTCAGAGAATGGACATTTAAACAGCAAAAGAATAGAACTGACAGTCCTAATCCACAGGATTATAACAGTAAACCATTAAAATCCATCTAGAAGGCTGAGCGGTAGCTTAGTCGGTAAAATGCTTGCCTTTGGGGACATGAGTGTGAGTTCCAAAACCCACATCTAAAAGGCTGGACATGGTTGCATGTGCTTATGACCTCAGAGCTGTGGAGGTGGAGACAGGAGGCTCCTTGGGGCTTGCTGGCCAGACAGCCTAGCCTCTGTGGTGAGTTCCAGTGTTTTTAAATGAATCACTTTTTAGATATTCAGTCATGAAAAAGATCCATTAAGTATCATTTGTCATGCACCATCTTAAGCATCAGCTAGATAGCAATAAACAAGCTAAATTTTTAAAAATGCCTTGCCCTATAGAGTTTGTAATCTACTGAAGAAAATCAAATAAGATCAATAAGAAAGCTATATGGATGATAAATAATGATCGGTGTTGGGGGTAAACATGGAAGAAGGGTATTGTACCAAAGGAATTACAATTTATATAAAATGACTCAAAAAGACATCCCTGGAAAGATGGCACTGTGTAAAGGTTTCAAATGAGTGACGGATGGAGCAAGCCATGAGCACATCTTCTAGAGAAAGGTATCAAGTACAAGTATCAACCAACTCAAAGATGCTGAAATGACTCCAATTAGAATATTGTGAAAGGAACCTTTCATTCATAATAAACTAACAAAATGGCAAAATACCTGAGACTAAATCCTCAAAGAGTGTGGAGGCTGCGTGATGAAAGCTTTAGTGCTGCAAAGAACGTAAAAAGAGCTGACGGGATGGAAAGGATGCGCATCCACTCAATAAAGAAAGCGGGCATGCTCGCTTGCAGAAGAACTGAGGAAGGAGAGCCCCAAACCAGTGAATCCTAGGATCAGAGAAAAAGTTCACTTACCATCTCCTATATCCTAACCCAGGTAGCTTTCAGGGGAATCTGGAAAGATGGCTGAAGACGATACCGCAATGAGAAAAAATGAGCCAAAGAAATCTGTTGCCTCTGCCCATGGACTGCCTCTGTAGTTCACTGCCAGATATCTATTGGTGGAAGTGAGGTGATTCCCAACCAGTGGGGCCAGAGGGAAAAGAAGGGGACACAGTGTGGGGAAGAACTGATCGCCGGAGTCCATTGGCATCTCTATGTCTACCTCTCCTTGCCTCTAACCATGACAACGTCTAGAAACAATGAGTGCTGATTCAACCCTCCCTTCCAAATCTCACATATATTTCCCTTGGAGCCAGCTCCAGTTTGGAATGACAGAGGGAGAGGGATTCCAGGAAACAGCCAACTCTAAATGCAAAAGCTCTACAGAATGACAAGAGCCTAAGAGTAAAAGGACTCCATGTTATAAAGATGCCAATTGCACCCAAACTAATCTGTAAACTCAAAGTAATCTCAAATGACCTTTCTATTTCAGGATGGGGAGCAGGGGCGGAGGCAATGTACTAATATATTTCAACTGAAAAAAATCAAAATGCCAAAATAGCTAGGAAATTTTCCAAAAAGAAGAAAGGTTATGTGACTACCATATGAAAACACATGATGCACGTCTTTAATGCCAGCACTTGAGAGGCAGAAGAAGGTAGATCTCTGAGTTCAAGGCCATCCTGGTGTACAAAGCGAGTTCCAGGGAAATGTTGTCTTAAAAAAAAAATATGAAAATAGAGAAAACACAAATCAAAGGGGAGAGGGGAGGAGGACAGAGGTGGGAAAGGAGGAAGGGATATGAATTTATTAAGGCAAAGACCAGTAATGCAACAGAAAAAGGGAAACATATATGAAATTCTTATCCCACATGTAAATACATTATTTGTAAAGATATTCAACCTCATTAATAACTAAAGATAAGCATGTTAACACCACAGTGCCAATTTACCCCAGTGTAGTGAATGAAAATGGAGTCTTTGGCTATCTCAAATACCACCAAGGCTGGAGAAAGATCTCTCACACAGCAACTTGGGTTGATTTTTCTGGCCTTAATTAGTAAAGTGCTTGCCATACAACCATGAGAACTTGAGCTTGACTCTTCAGCATCAATATAAAAAGCCACGGATGATAGTTCACACCACTAACCCTAATACAGAGGAGGCTGAGATAGGAGGATCCCTGGAGCTTGTTGGTCAGCTAGTCTCCAAAAATCAGTATGCCCTGAGATCAGTGAAAGACCCTACCTCAAAAGGTTAGAAAGAGATTGGTAGAAGAGGCCACTAGACTCTGACCTGTGGCACACATAAGAGCACACACATGTGTGTATGTATCACATACCACATAGATAGATAGATAGATAGATAGATAGATAGATAGATAGATAGATGATCTCACACTCATGTCCCCCAAAGGCAAGCATTTTACCGACTAAGTTACCGCTCAGCCTTCTAGATGGATAGATAGACAGATAATAGGTAAGTAGGAAAATAAATGACAGATAGATAGATAGATAGATAGATAGATAGATAGATAGATAGATAGATAGAGAGTCAGGAGGGAGACAGGGAGGAATCCATGACAGAATCGTAGACCAAACATGAAAATGATTAGGTTTATCTTAGGCTAACTTGCTTTTTTTTCTTGGTCACCTTAGCCATTCCTCCAGATAGATAACTTCTTCCAGTTCACAACTACCCACTAAGCTGTGAGCTAGCTAATATGTACACCAGAGACTTACCTACTAGGCTACTACTTGGTTTCTTCTACTCACTAGTAGTTTAAATCAGAACATCAAAAATAACAGTAAGTTGCACAAAAGCATCTGTCTTGGAAGACATGAAACATCAGACACTACCAAGCAGAAGGGATACCTGTGATGCTATAGATCTCCCTTCCTTACCTGTGTGTTCAGTCCCCACCCTCTCTTTCCCTCCTTCTTTACTAGATACATGTAAAAGACAGTGCTTCCCTTTTATTAAGAATTCAAGAGTAACAAATCAGAGGATAATATTCTTTAAAAAAAAATGTATTCATATTGCAACACAGAAAACCAAGACAACCACAAGGAGAATCTCACACAGAATTCAGGACCCATTCCACATAGTTCACAGCCCATGGCTGGCGATTAAAACTCTTTAGGTGAGCTTTGTGGCGTATTTCTGTAAATCTTCACAAATAAACCATCTCAACGCACACTCTATTTTCTTTTTCTTCTCTACACATGGGGGTATTTCTATCTCCATATGTTTTCAAAATAAAGAACTCTTTCCTTGAGTTATCAACAGACACACCCCACTGAGAACTCCAGATGGAACACTGTACAGCTTCCGTGAAGACTGGATCCCCTTCAGAAGATTCCCAGCCCTTTGCTGTATTCTCCTGCATAAACACCATCAGTTGCTCACAGTAGTTTGAGTCAAAGAAAATTACACACACTCACAGTAGTTTTTCTGTGGAGTATTTTTTTTTTTCTTTAATGATCTAGAAAAGACATTTTATGTTCGGGTATAAAAGAGAGGAAAATAGTTGGCAAAAATTTGAAAGCATGTGCTAACAGCTACAGATTCAGCAGATAAGATTAGGAAGTTTACTGAATGTTTGAAGAATATAGCAATGCATTAATTTAGGAAATTTCTCCATTAAACGTGCCTGTGCAATTATGGTTCCCAAAGTAACTGTGCTGTTGACTAGAGTCATTTGTCTCCTTCTTAATATCTTTGAATTCTCTTGGCCTCTTTCTACTTTCTTCAGGAAGCATCCTCTAGGAAGACCCCAAGAATCTCCGCCTCTTGGTATTTCCCAAGTAGTTTCTCCTCTTGAGTAACTTGCCTCGAACCAACAGAATTCATCCCTATTGTGATACCATTTCCCTAATTAGGCTGCAGAGACAGCAACTTACCTCCTACTTCTAAACAGTCTCTCACACTGGCTTTGATGAATAAACCAGACATGTTAGAGAGGTCCACAGTCAAGAAATTGAGGGGGTCACTGGACAACAGCTAACTGGGTCCTGGAAGACTTAAACCCATAGTCCTCAAACAAAACAACCCTACCATCAACCACACAAGTGAGCTGAGTTTTCTCACGAAACCCCACACCGGGAGAGCCCTTGATGGCTGCCTTGTGCAAAATCAAGAAACACAGCACCTACTTTAGCCGTGCCTAGATTCTTGGCTCAACCTGTGAGATAATTGTATTAAACTGTTGGGTTTGAGGACAGTTTTTTAGTGGAGGAGCTCTCAGGATGTCCTACTCCAAAATACGACACCTTGTCAATTCTCAGTTTTATGCTAGAGAAATTAGCAGAAGCAGGAAGGTCCCTCTGATGTTCTCCTGCCGTTCTCTCCTGACACAGACCTTCAGAGAATTATCTGACCCGACTCTAGAACAGTGGTTCTCAATCTGTGGGTCCCGACCCCCTTTCACAGGCTTGCCTAAGATCATCAGAAAGCACAGATATTTACATTACAAGTCATAGCAGCAGCAAAATTACAGTTAGAAAAATAACAACAAAACGAATTTTATGGTTGAGGGTCACCACAACATGAGGATCTGTATTAAAGGGTCGCAGTGTTAGGAAGGTTGAGAGCCACTACTTTAAAAGACGTCCTAAGACCTTCACTCCAGAGACGTTACAGAATGAAGACACAGAGCTCATTCCCTGTCATCCCTTAACCACACACAAGTATGAGTCAGGGAAATGTACAGTGTGATCTAGTTTCTGGAGGAGGGTTATGGTTCTAGGGAGTGGTTTGTTTTGCAGTACTAGGGATTGAGTGAACCTAAGGCCTTACACATGCTAGACAAGCGCCCTAAGAGTTTTATCCCCAGATCTCTGTGTACTTTTTCTTTTGAAACATCTCAGTAGGGTTCCTTGAACTCACTCTGTAACCCTCACAGGCCTTCCTCCATTCTTCCCACCTCAGTTCTCAAGTAGCTGGGATCTCAAGCCTATAACACCATGCCCAGCTGTTTCTTCCTTTCTGAAAGCTCTTATGTTATATAAACTTTACATTAAATAAATTTGTGTGGTTTTTTCCCAGTCAATTAATGTGTTTTTGTTATAGGAGGCTTTAGACACTATCCTTGTCATAAGTAGCAAAAGAAATCTTTTCTCCCTAATGTTATACATCAATAGGCAACTAAAACAAGTATTTACTTTAAAAAAAAAAAACCAATAAAGTTCCCCAGGCAGTGATGGTGCATGCCTGTGGTCCCAGAACTCTGGAAGCAGAGGCAGATGAATCTCTGAGTTCAAGGCCAGCCTTGTCTACAAAGTGAGTTTTAGGACAGCCAGATCTACACAGAGAAAAAACAACAACAACAACAAAAAAGTAGTTCATTATGTTCATTATTTTCTATTGATATAAATCACTACTTGTAAAATTACTTATCAAGATCCTTTCTAACACACTATTTTTACATTTTAGTTTTAGATCCAATAAAATTCAATGGAATTTACAGTAACCAGAAAAATCCACCTGGGGACACTGATTCAGAGTAGAGGGACTTGTATTTTGGTATATCAGTGGGATAATTAAGTCATAAGCTTCCTCTAAGACCTTGCCATACCCAGTATCTCTGGGCCTCTGTTTTAATGTCTGGACATTTACTATTACAATTCCTTTAGGCTTTAGTTGCGACAAATTTGTCCACAGTTAAAATGAAACCATCTAAGGGCAATAACTCAGGTTTGCTGTCAACAACTTGTGTCTTTATCTTGAGTGTGTGAATCAGTTGTCTGGTTTCAGACCTCTCTGAGAGGTTTTTACAAGAAGAGTGAACAGGGTCCCTCAAGGATTAGAAATGCTATAAGGTTATAAGCTCAGAAAACAATTTTAAAATCGTACTGTGTGCCAGTGCTGCTTGGTTCAACACAAAGAGAAACAACACTCATGAGAAACATAAAATTCATATCCCACCTCTTTATGCTTTTTGTTGTATCTTTTACTGGACATCTATTGGCCACTGAGTTAGACTGACAGGCATTATGGAATCCAGCTTATATGCTAATGTTCTTAGTTTCCATAGATAAAAGAGGAGCCAGTTGTACTAAAGAATGAAAGTGCTCTCTGGTCCGTTTTGCTATGGGGATTCTCATCTGAACATCACTAGTGCTACTACCAGCCTGGAGTGAGCTTGGAAGAGTGGGGCCTGAGGGAGCTAGCTTGTTTGCGACAATAACTGGACCTTAGTAACATTTATCTCAGCCACCTCATTATTTATCCCCAAATTGGCCTTTCCCAAGGCCCCTCCATCATGACAAACATGACTAACTTTGACTCATGGAGGGAACATAGATACTTGTTCTCTCTCCTCAGGGAGGGGTCCTAGAATCCTTCAACCAATGTGTTTGTTCTTGCTTCTGAAAAGATCAAGCTCCATTGAGCAGTAGAAAGAAGGGGAGGGAGAGGATATAAGTTCTTTCTCATTGGCTATCCCAGAACAAAAGCAACAATTTTAATACAGTGTGTGCTATAGACATGTTTGGCAGGAGATGCAGTAGTAAAACAAAAGCATACTAATAGCACACTAATAACCTTGGGTTCAGCAAGAATTTAATATATATTTCAATTCAACTAAACGATGTATCTGCCATCTATTTGATTATACATCCTAAATCCATACGAGGAATACTATTAGGATTCTCATTTTATAAACAAAACCTCAAGCTCAGATGGGATAAGTCACTTAGAAAGCAGAGCATCACGAGTTTCATAATTAGAGAATCAGACTCTGGTGAAGATTAACACGCCAGTTAGACAGGGAGTAGAGTATCCTTGGGACCCACTCCAAAGAAAGGGAGGTAACTTAAGCAGCATGAAGAAGTACGTGAGCTGTGGTGCAAACTCAGCGAAGACCTCTGAGCCCCCTTGGGCTCTCTGAAGCTGGAGTGAGCCTACAGTAGTCTGAGTGGAGCTGAGCAAGTACTTTAGCCAGTCATTGGATCTAGGGTATTCCTGGAAAGGTGACATGACCTTGAACAAGGCTGCTTTCCTCAGCTAGGATGATTCCTAAGGACTCCAGGGAAAGACTGGCAACTCACGTCTTTCTGCCACTCCCGGGGAACTGAGAAAATAAGCTCTTTGTCCCTGCAACCATCACAGCATCCGTAAAGAGAGCTCAGTGCATTTAAAACTATTGCTCTTCCATGTTAAAGAACTGCTGTTCAAAAGAAAATACTTTGTCTATGGTTGAGCAGATCCAAGATGACCAAGTCATATTAACTAAATGAAAATGTTTTTTTACAAGCCTTTGAACTATACATATTAGCTTGAGTTTCTTTAGCAAAATATCACAGACCAGATGGTTTAAACAATGGAATTTTTGATCTGATATTAACCAGCCACTTTTTGATTGGATTTAAGGACCACTGCATGAGATGGAATCCATACTTGACACTGTTAAAGTGACCAAGAATCTGAGGCTAAATAGGTCATGAGCTTAAGAGAACACCTACTCTATTATTCTGATAAAGGAACGTAGCAATAAAGACTCCTAACGACATGTGACTTCATCCATAGGTCAGTGCATCGTTCAACCCTCATCAGAGACGTCTCTTCTCACAGTAGATGGTAAGTAACACAAAGACCCACAAGCAGACGATGTGCAGATAGTGAGAGAGTTTAGAGGATCCAATCATAAATGGGATAAAATCCCACTCCCCCAGGGCTCAGAGATCTATGTGGAGGAGGCCACGGAAAAACTGTAAGATCTAGAGGTGGCAAGTAATGCCAAACAAACATTGTCTTCCAGCCACAACAGAACCAACATACCTATGAACTCAGAGACCATAGCAGCATAAACACAACCTGCACAAGCTCAAACTCAGAAGGGGAAGTGGACACAGGTCCCACCCCTAACCAAGAAGCTATTTGTAATTGATACCTTCTGAGAAAGGGACAATTGTTTTTTCCAACAGAGGTCCACCATGTATATATATCAACTACACTTCAGGGAGGGTCCTATGCCCAGAAGTCGGCCAATACAGACTCCTTGTTTTTTAAACATATTATTGGGGTTTTTTGGTTTTGTTTTTTTGGGGGGTTGGTATTATTTTTGTCTTGTTGACTTTCTTTTCTTTCTTTCTTACCACTTGTTTGTTTGTTTGTTTGTTTGTTTGTTTGTGGGAACTGGGAAAATTGTTTCTTTTTTTTTGTTTGTTTCTTTTTTGAGAAAGAAAAAAGTTGGGGAAGGGAAAAAGAATATAACCAAAATATATTGTATAAGAATTAAATAATTTGCCGGGCGGTGGTGGCGCACGCCTTTAATCCCAGCACTTGGGAGGCAGAAGCAGGCGGATTTCTGAGTTTGAGGCCAGCCTGGTCTACAGAGTGAGTTCCAGGACAGCCAGGGCTACACAGAGAAGCCCTGTCTAAAAAAACCAAAAAAAAAAAAAAAGAATTAAACAATTTTTTAAAAAATTTATTTTTCAAAAAAAAAAACAAACCTTTATTTTTCTAATTGTTGTATGTGTATAAACAAAGTCTGTGAGTGTGTGCCATGGCATGTGCATGGAGCTGTGAGGACAGCTTTTGAAAGTCAACTTTCTCCTTCTGTCATGGAGTCTGGAGATCAAACACGAATTATCAGGCCTCCACAACAAATTCTGATCCTCTGCATCGACCACAGAATCTTTTCCTCACAGTTAAAGCATCTCTAATGAAGATGGTAGAGGTGAAGGCCCTCGTCCAGGTTGTTGATGGCCACCGTATCACTGAGTCCTCACATGTCCTTCCTATGTCCGTGAACTTGTTCTTCCCCTTCCTAATCCTTATCATGGTGGCCCCCATCTTAAACTGATCTCTACCACAAATTTATCCTAAATATCTCATCTTGAAGCACCATCACTTTAGCAGTTAAGGCTTTAATATTTAATTTAATATTTAATTAAGAAGTAGAAGATACAAACATAAGATTTAATACAACATATTCAGTGACAAAGACAAATGCATCCCCCTGTTGTTTGAGTGCCGTGGGACTTTAATCTCTAAATAGTTGGACAGTTTCCCAAGTGAAGACACAAAAAGTGTCCTTTACAAAGCCCTTGAAGATTATTTCTTCTTCCCAGAACAAAGACTGTTGCTACAACTCTTTTTCTTAGATAATGTAAATTTGTGGTTTCATTGTCATTCCTATACCATGTCCACAATGTTTGAGCAGAACAAAGATGAATAACATACAAATTCCTGCATGAATTCTCTCAAAAAGTCCTCATTTGGTTTAAATTGTCTTAAGAAAATGGACCATTTGCTCCCAGATCTCCTGAACACTGGTTGAGAAGCATCATGGATTTTCAATGGATAAAGCCAAAAGCAAGTGCCAATGAACGAACTGCAAAGGCTAGAGAAAGGCCCAAGAGAGAAACAATATTCCTCTTTTTGCCCCTACAACTCTAGCTCAAGAATTCCCAGCAAAGAGGTAGCTGTTGTCTCAAGACTTTCACCTATTCCAAACAGCAACATCTGTCAAAAGCATGGCCTTCACTGGGTTCATAAAGAACAGTCATTCCATAAGGAGCCAGGGACTCTGAAATGTGAAGGCAAGGGCCTTTCCCTGTTATCTGCCTACAAACACAAGCAGGCTCAGTTGGCTGGACAACCTACAGGCAAAGGGGGAAAGAACTATGTGTATATCATAGTATTTGACAGAGTGTGTGAATGTGTAAGACATCCTTCCATCTATTTCTGTCTCATGTACTAAAATCTTCTCCTTTATGATAATTTTTAAAAGACACAGAGTACTCTAGGACAGGCACTACATTTTTGTAAATTTTGGCAAATTCTAACACACTGTGGCTCCTCTGTCCTTGTGAAAGCAAACTGTGCATTTACATATCTGTGTGATAAACAGAGGGGATGCCTTCATAAAGTGCCTTACCTTTCTAAGTGTGGTAGATGCAAGGAGTCTCATTCCTCAGCTAGATCAACACTAACGTTCACCATTCTTTTAGTCTTCCCATGATAAATGGCATAGAAACTAAGTCCTTCTGTTATAAAATTTCTTTAGGGAAATTAACATGAGTTAGAGCTCAAATTCTTTTATATTAACTGCATTATAATGTCCATGGTGAGATTTGGGAATTCCACAGGCCAATGAACCATGAGGGTGCTATTTTCTGCCCTTGCCTTCACATTCCAGAGTCCCTGGCTCGTTATGGAATGACTGTTCTTTATGGACCTAGTGAAGGCTATGCTTTTGACAGATGTTGCTGTTCAGAATAGGTGAAAGTACACAGAACATAATAGTTTCTCAATAATTAAATACCTGGTGATTCATTGTTACTTGATGGTTGACATGACAAACAAAATTGTTTTTCAGATAAAACAACCACCTCATAATAAAATCCTTCAATAATTAAATCCTTTTGGCTAATGCCCAAGATCTTCCAACATGAGCAGAGCCAAGAGCTTTGCTGAGGTCCCAGGACGCTGCTCTGAAATATCTCCATCCTTCTAAACAATTAACAGCTCTGTGGAAGGGCTGTGGAATAAGTGTTGGTTGCCCCTTGACACTGAGGGATCTAAAGAAGTTCTTTATTCTTTCCTCTAAAATCTAGTGTGATCAAAGAAGACTTAAAGACGTCAAGAAGAAAAACAAGCTAACACAATTTGTATTGAATTTTGAAAAAGAAAAAAAAATACTCTTTCCCTGTAGCTATGGGTAACTGGATAAAAAAACACTAAACAAGTCCCTTTGGGGATATTACATGATGGTATTCAATTTTATATCCTGGATTCTACATTGGGGATTTCTTCAAGATATAGACAGGCTTGCAGATGGATTTATATAAATAGAAGCATTGTTCAGAGATGAGATTACCTTGGCTATAAGGCAAAATTACTTCTAAATAGATCATAGTATTGATGAAAAATGAAAGTGCTCTGTGCTCTTGCTGTAAGAAAGCATACACATATTAAAAATTAACCTCAGCAGACTCATGAACAAGATTACTTAGGACACAGCAAGAGATCTCAGTACAGCAAGAGATTGCAGTGGTGAGTGCGGCTTGGTTCGCCTTTTCAACAAGGCAACCAAATTATCATATGCTCCTTACTGTCACTTTAGAAAGGGTAGTTAGTTTGAAACCAGGTAGTGGTGGCACATGCCTTTAGTCAAGCACTGGGAAGACAAAGGCAGGCAGATCTCTGAGTTCGAGGCCAGCCTAGTCTACAGAAACAAGACAGCCAGGGCTACACAGAAAACCCTGTCTCTACAAAGAAAAGGAGAGGGTGGAGAAGAGGAGGAGGAGGAGGAAGGTGAAAGAGAAAAAAAGGTGGTCTGGACTTCTTATTGAAGGAGATGTGAAAGATAATTTTAGCATCATTAGTTTAAACTTTAATTATATGAGTAAGAACACTGGTTATAATTTTTAACGTATCACTTTGCTGGTACCTTCTGGATACATAATTACATAATCTCTGAATCGTAAGATGCTCCTGGTTGCTTTTCCCCACTTGAACTGCTGCATTCCTGTAATTTGGGGTTGTATAATATGAAAAATGCACTGGGACTTCTTAGCCATCTGCACCAGAAACATTCAGACATATCCCCAATTCTTCATCTGAAATAATCAGGTTTTTTTCTTTCTTCTAAGGGATTCTTTTCCATGAAGCTGAATAATGTCCCAGAGGCCTCGGAGCTGTAAAACCAGCCCCCCCCCCCCCGCCCCGGTGAGAATCGAAGGGAGGAAGGCTGTCGGGGAGAGAACAGACCCTCTCATCTCCAGTCTAGACTGAGTGCTGGACATTCCTGGATGCCAGAGATAACTGTTCTTAGGATTTAAAAGCAGCAACATAAATGTGAAACCGACACTCAGCAGGTTTCACGCTTCCTTCCCAGCCCCTGCCATCATGATAAACATTTTAGACAAGCCAGGACTCCTGTGTTTTTAGTTAACCATTTCCCATCACCTCTCTTTCAGAGACCATTGCTATTGCTTTGCAATGAGACTTGCCTCTATTTATATCTGGGGTCCTGTGAGTCTATAGAACCAACAGACCGTGGATGGACTAGAAGCCCAGGCATCCTCACCTGTAACATTCCAAGGCTTCTAGTCCCCATGAACCTTCCACCAAAAGGAAAAAACACTCTTCCCACTCCAAAAGCTACCAAAAGGAGGGGAAGGCTGGACTGGTCTTCCAGAAGACCCAGGTTCAATTCCCAGTACCCACATTGTATAATCATCTGTAACTAGAGTTTCAGGGGACCTGATGCCTCATCTGACCTCTGCTGGGCATGATGTGGTCAGCATCCAAATAGCTCTAAATGAAGCTTCAGAGGGAAATGAAATCAACTACCCATCAGATACCTACTGATCACAACAGACAAGGGACAGGGCTCTCTCTCGGCCTACCTATAACCTAGTTTCAAGAGAAGCTGGGCCAGAAGCTTCCTCCATAAGCAGAAGAGGAGTCCTTCCTATTGGATACCAAGTAAAGATGGCGCCGTTTTTGTTTAGACTGTTCAAGCTACCACTCTGAAGCTTCACAAGTACGAACAAAATAATGTAGAGGGTGTATGTGGTAATTTAAATAGAGTGGTCCCCATAGATTCATGGGTGTGAATGCTTGGCCCAGGGAGTGGTACTATTACAAGGGGTGGCCTTGTTGGAGTAGGTGTGGCCTTGGAGTAGGTGTGGCCTTGTTGGAGGAAGTGCATCACTGTAGGGGCGGGCTTTGAGGTCTCCTATGCTCAAGCTACTCCTAATGTGGCACAAAGTCTCTCACTGTTACCTGGGGATCAATATGCAGAACTCTCAGCTCCTCCTCCAGCACCATGTCTACCTGCATGCCATCATGCTTCATGACACAATGATAATGGACTAAACCTCTGAACCTGTAAGCCAGCACCAATTAAATGTTTTCCTTCATAAAGGTTACATTGCTCATGGTATCTCTTCACAGCAATGGAAACCCTACCCAAGACAATGTATAAGTGGGATAGGACTCAGGACACCAAAAAACAGAAGAAGGAGATGAGGTAGTGAGAAGAAGGGGTTGGGACACTGAGAAAAGGCAGAAGAGGAAGAAAGACTCAAGCTTCAGAGAGGTAACAGGTTCATCGCCAGCCTGGGAAGGGGAGGGGACTCCGAGGAAAGCCAGAAACTTACATTAAAGGGCGGGGGTGAAGATAGAGAAAGGAAGGTCAGTGGAGCAGCCCAAACTTTGGTCATACAACTGAAAGGGGCATGCAATTGAGTCTGGAAGCCATCTCACAGATGCTTGGAAAACATAGACCCCCCAAAAGACATAGGAAAACACTAATAGATTCCAGCAGCAGCTGCCCATGAGATCTGCATTTGGGAAACATGGCGCTGGAAGCATTTTGGAAGGAGAATTTGAAGAGCAGGGCTGGGGTCCCAGATTCATTCAGAGCCATTCAGAGCCCAGTGAAGGACCAAGGTCAACTTGCTAAAGCAGTTACAGTGGGGAAGGAGAAGCAGACATCTAGAGAACTTCTTCCAAGCAGGAGAAAAAAAATCTTACTTTGGAATAGTGCCTAGTGGCTTCTGAACGCATCCATCTCAACCAGTCTTCACATAGCTAGCCACTTAAGAAGGGAAGCCAAAGGCAGCTTATTATGAAAGAGCTGGCTCCGGGCATCTGACTCTCCATACTGAGGCCAGGGTTCTGACCGCTGTTCCTCATGCCTGACACTGGCCAGCTCATATTTCTTCAATGGTGAGTGACAGCACCCACAGGGACATATAAATGACAAGATGAAGTCAAGAAAGAAAACATCTTGAGGAAATAATTTTCTGATGGTCAGAAAATACCATTTTGAGAGTCATTTGGAGAACAATTAAATAGCCAAAACACCACCCCTAGAGTTCACTGTTTTAATATTTTACACTATCTTTTTTGACTCTTAAGACATAAGGCCTATTTTTACCCACCTGTGTGATTTATTTTTATATCCTTGCACCCCTTAGAACATCTAGTAGGCAAATACCAAATCACATAAATCAATACCTAAAATTATAAAGACCTATACCCATCTCCTCAGATGAACAACATTAAGACAATTAAATATACTAATAAGTGATTTACCTACCTATAATTTGCATATAGTGTAACCATACTTGGCCAATTAAGTGTGTTTTATACTATAAACATTCTGAAACAACATGCCTAAGAAGAGTAAGTGTTTTTAGCTAGGGTTTCCAATGCTCTGAACAGACACCACGACCATAGCAACTTCTGTAAAGGACAACATTTAATTGGGGCTGGCTTACGGGTTCAGAAGTTCTGTCCATTATCAACAAAGCAGGAAACATGGCCTCATCCAGGCAGGCATGGCACTGGAAGAGCTGAGAGTTCTACATCTTGTTTCAAAGGCAAAAAGGAGAAAACTGACTCTCATGTGGCTAGGAGAGGGTCTCAAAGCCTACCCCAAAGGTGTCACAACTACGCCAACAAGGCCATGCCTCCTAATACTACCACTCCCTGGGCCAAATATATTCAAACACCATAATAAGCATTGAAGATTCGTATAGCAAACAGATGATCTTTGAAGAAGAAAATCCCCTACCCCTTGGCAGTAATAGAAAAAACGAAAGGTATGGAGCATTTTCTTCCAAGGATTCAAAGAAGATAACCAGGTAACTGCTCTAATGTGGTTAGCAGTAACCAATTAAACCCATGGCTTATCCAGCCACAGCTGTTTTAACTAGTAACATGATTTTTTTTTTATCTATTCTTTGAGATTCCAAAATGTAAGATCACAAAAATCAGAGGTGGTTCTTAGTTTTTTTCTCTGTTGCTGAGATAAAACACTAAACAAAAGCTCAGAACACCAAACGATGTCATCAGCTATGGACAGACAAGAGCCCTCCTTGTGCCACTCCTCCATTCTGACTGTCTCTACCATCCCCACACACACAGCAGTTGAATAATCTTTAAATGAATATCTCTCTCAGAGGTATGCTTGTGCTCTGAAGATGAAGCCCACATGTGTCCTATCCTAAGCCTTACATCTGAACTCAGTCCCTTCTCCTGCTGACCCTGCCTCCAGTTCTCCTCCTTGCATACATTGCTCTGAAGAGACATTACCTTTGATTGCCAATATGCCAACGAGTTTTTTCCCACCTCAGCATCTCAGCACATGCTGAGCCCTTTGCTTGGAATGTGCTGATCCCTGGACATTGCCTAGGTCCTATCTATATCATACACCAAGTAACTGGACTAAAATATCCACCCTCAGGGCTGGAGAGATGGCTCAGTGATTTAGAGCACTGGCTGCTCTAAAGGCCATCTCTGACTCCAGAGGTTCTGAGTTCAATTCCCACCAACCACATGGTGGCTCACAACCATCTGCAATGGGATCTGATGCCCTCTTCAGGTGTGTCTGAAGACAACTACAGTGTACTCATATACATAAAATAAATAAATAAATAAATCTTTTTAAAAAATCCACCCTCCTCTGGCCTATAAATAGCATCTAGGGCATTATTTCCCAGTGTGTGTGTGTGTGTGTGCGCGCGCGTGTGTGTGTGTGTGTGTGTGTGTGTGTGTGGTGTTTTTTTTGCAATTATACCTACTTAAATATACTGCATTCATGTGACTATTTTTTTTAAATGCCAATATTTTCTACACTACACTGTAAAATCTGCAAAGCAAACACCAAATGTTTCTTTTTGTCTCAACTCTTTCCTGAGTACTTAGACAATCTGCTAAATATCATCTGTCACCAAAACCCCTGTCCATAGGCCTGGACCCTAGGGCTGAACACTTGGGCACTTTAAGAGAAAAATGATGACATATGATATTATATATGAATTTACAAAAATCTGCTGAAAAATCAATTGATCCTCAGGTTTGGTCAAAATT
Source organism: Mastomys natalensis (assembly GCA_021653895.1). NCBI lineage: Eukaryota > Metazoa > Chordata > Mammalia > Rodentia > Muridae > Mastomys > Mastomys natalensis. Next base: position 90,226 of record JAJTUV010002698.1, on the reverse strand, counting down.
GGGCACAGAGAAATTCACAACCTGTCTTCCTAGAACCCATAACAGTGTTAAAACTTATAGAAAATATTAAACAAGAATCAGTAAATGACGTATGTAGATGTATTCAGGGGTCCATGTTACCAAGACTGGGAAAAAAATCTTCTGGTGCCAGAGTCTAGTGTTTGCGGAACATGCTATGTTGACTCTAGGCTGGCTCTTCCCTAGTCCCAATATAGTATTTCCTGCAGCCATGCTAATTCCTATGTTCCTTTACACTACTGCATAGTGTTCAATTACTGTCTGCTGGGTGTATACTTGTTAGATGAATACATGAATCAGAAAAGCAAATTAACAAGAAACCATTTGTGATGGCTGGTATTAATTGTGAGCGGGACTCTCAGCATGCCACCATCTTTGTTCACATCAAAAGACATTAGAGCAGGTTTGTCCTTTGCTAATGAGGGTGATGATGTAGGGAATCGTTTCTCCTCTCAAATTGCCACTGTTTCCAATCCACACAAGTGTAGTTTAGCAAAGAGGGCATTGCTGTCTAACCTTCTGACTCGAAGGCTAAGAAGAAAATACATATGCCCAGAATAGAGAAACCAGCTACAGTCTAGAAATTACAACTCTCAAGTGACTGAACTTCATTGAAACATTTGTACACTCTACTTCTTATTTACTTTAGTACCTTCTCAACACACACACACACACAGACACACACACACACACACACACACTAAGAGTGATAAAAATGGCTCAAATCTTGCAAACACTGATAGGAGTGTGTGTGACCTAAATACATACAAAATCCAGATTGTTCCTGCAGCTGAAAAGTAACCATCTAGGAGAAAGAGGTGAGAAGGATAGCATCACTGTATATTGTTTACATTATCTAGAATTTAATTACTGGATGTCCTTTCTGTCAACACTGTTAAGATTGTTAGTACAAATAAATGTCCATCAAAGTAAAGTCAATTAAGTAATCTATGGTCTGTTTAATAATTGGAGTCCTATTCAGTTTTTTTAAAAAGTATGATACACACACACATACATACATACACACACACATATACATATACATATGCATATACATAATATACACATATATTCATGTATATGCATACACATACTTTTATGTATGTATACATATATACATACATACACATACATGTATGCATATATATACTTGTGTGTGTGTGTGTGTGTGTGTGTGTGTGTGTGTGTGTGTATGTGTGTGTGTGTCCTAAATACTACTGTGAAATTGTTTCCGGATATATTGTTAAAGAAAAAGCAGAGTGTAGAAAATGTGCTTAGCTAATTTAGATGGTGAGGGGAGAGCAAGTTTCATTAGGGATTGAACCCAGGGGCTCATACATGCTAGGCATGCTCCACCACTGACCTCCATCCCAAGCCTTCATGTGCACACTTTACAAAGAAACAGTGGAGGCAAGGCAGGGTGACACTTAACTGTTGACCCTAGTAAGCACCTGAGGAGGTAGAGCTGGAGGATCTGAAGTTTCAAACCAACACCAGCTACACAGCAAGTTCAAAACTAGCCTGAGCCACATTTTAATCTGAATGCTATTTTCAATTGGAATTATCAGAACCAACATACGACAGATTACATTTTGTTTAACATAATCATGAGAATGTATGGTATCAGCAAAATATAAACTCTGACAAGAGGCACAACTCACTCAACAACAGAGCACACCCATAAACTCTACTGTTTGGTCTATTCAAGCAGTTTTGTCCAGGGCCTACCAGCCATAAGTGCACATAAAGATCAAAGGCACTGTCTCTGAGGTCACTCATCCAAATGACTTAAGCACACAATAGAGGTTATGCAAATGAGTGACCTTAAGTAAATGGGTAATAGTAATTTATCCTCATTTTCAGTTCAAAAAGTTGTCTTTAATATATAGTACGTCTAAATATTAATGTTCCACCCCAAAAATTTGTTTAAATCCTCACTTGGTCTTTGATTTCATGAAGCTATATCACATGTATTCATATATATATGATATATGTAATCGTATGAATCAAATGAAATCATATACTATATATGTTATATAGTTTATCATATTATATACTATATTTTCTATATTCTATATTCTCCATTCTATATTCCACATAATATATCATATTTTATATATATATCAAGATATATATGTGTGTATATGTGTGTGTGTGTATATGTATATACATATATATATATATATAAATGTCCCTCAAGACAATTTGGATGACTCAAAGAGCAGAAAGTCAAGTATAGCAGAGGTCAAGGGTGGGATCCCTGACAATGAATGTATCTCAACCCTTGTGTCTCTCTCTGACTAACTTTTGTAGATGTGAATGTGACTAGGAAATGACTTCACTTATATGTTGCATAAGCAAAATTAATAACCATTTGATTCTGTCCCTTGGTATTTTGAGATGGGTTGTAGTATTCTCTGTTCTGTCTTGGTCTAATTCAATGCTGGCACAAATACCAGATAGGGGGCTTCTTGATAGTGTGGATTCCCACTGGGCGTGAGGAAAAGTAGTAGAATTCTTGCTTAGCATGTGCAGAGCTCTGGATTCAGTCCCCAGAACTATCAAAATCAGCAACAAAAAAGTTACACACAACATTCTGTCTTAGGAGATTTGTAACTATACACACTTGTGGGTAGTTCTTGTACTGGTAACTTGGGGACACATTTTTAACAGCCTTGGTTTTAAGCTACTTGGACTCTAGAAGCCCCAAAATCAACACCATGGATCTGCCTAAAATTTGGCTTCAGGACCCTTTCCAGAGTCCTTGTATTTCACGTTGGCTAATCGCTACAGTTTCTTACTACCGACTTGGCTGTGTGTGTGTGTGTGTGTGTGTGTGTGTGTGTGTGTGTGTGTGTGTATGTGTGTGTGTGTGTGTGTTTGTGTGTGTGTGTTCCAGTCTACGTCTGTGTGTTTGTGTGTGTGTCTGGATCTATGTGTGTCTGGGTCTGTGTATTTATTTGGTTGGAACCCTGGGACCCACTAGCCAGGAATAGATCCCCTCTTAGAATAGATCCTTCTCCTTTTTATAAAGATCAAAGGCGCTGACTGTGTCTTAGGTGAGTCCTTAGGTCTCTTAGGTCACTCCTCGAATGTCCCATTGATGACTCAGACTAGTGCAAGTCTTCATTGCCCACCGCTTGCTCAAATACTGCACCTGCACCTCTTCTTTCCTTGTTAAATATTTGCTGTCTGTCTGAATCAGGAAAGAGTATTTCGCACCAAAAGCAAGGAAATGGTTTTGGCTGATGCCCGATTGTGCCGCTATGTGGCTTTCCTTACTTGAGAAGCGCTGTCTATCATTCTTTCTAATGGGCTATTCACAGAAGTGACCCTCTGGTCAGTCGGCTCGTTTTATCTGTTCTATGGCTTTATGGAGGCTTTGTTTGCTCACCTGTGGCAGATGTGCTTGGACTCCAGATGTTTTCAAAATGTTCTGCATGTGGACCTATACAATGCTATTTGGCAGCAGTTACTCTTGTAAAGGCTTGGGACTTTAAAAGAAGTTTTGATTGCTTATTGTTGGACTCCTAATTAAGCATTTCATTTAAAATGCCAATGTCTTCAGGCTTATGAGTCTATTAAATTAATTTTTCCCCAACTAACTTAGTGTAGTTTCATGTCTACACTTTGGTGATTTGTAAATTTTGTTAAACTTCACACTTTGAATGCTAAGTGATTTTTAATAAATAATTAGAATATAGTTATCTACAGAAACCAAACCAAGAAAAGTATGCATACATTTTAAAATAACTTACAGAGAACAAAATACATCAGACATCAGCATATAGGAGATTTAATCCTTTACATTTTTAAGAAAAATACACAATATACATAAAACCATAGAAATAATATATTGACCCCCAAGGTAACCATCTTTAAATTTCATTATGATAGGTTTATAATAAGTTCTAATTTTGACAATTTTTAATTTACTTATAATTTATTTATGATAATTTTGAAGCAAATCCTAATTGCTACATGTCATCAATATAATTTCATATGGAAATATTTCAGGGTGTATTTATGAAAAACAAAAATTATGCTGTTATGATATAATCATAGTACACACAAAACAGACCTGCAAAAGTTGAAGGAAATGCTATAATAATATCAGGTATTCAGTGAGTCGTCATGTTTCCTTAATTGCCTTTGGAATTCCCCTCACTCACATGATCTCTCTTCTCACCTCCTTTTGTTTTAAAACAAAATAACAATAAATGGGGCTAGAAAGATGGCTAAGTGGGTAAAATGTTTGTCATGCAAGTCTGAGGACCCCAGAACTCACACATCTCTAATCTCAGTGCTCCAAAGCAAAACAATACAAAGGAATCAGGATCCTGAACTAGTCAGATAGTGAGATTGGTCTCTTCTAACCAACATCTCCTTTCTTCGTATTCCTACTACAACAGATCTTTGAGAAGTAGAAGGGAGACCATCATTAAGTGATGATGTCACACCAACCAGGTGTGTGTGTGTGTGTGTGTGTGTGTGTGTGTTAGGTGGGGATAGTCACCAAGGTGGTCAATCCCTAGAATCAATTCTTTAAGACACAGAGAATTGTCTGCACGAGTCTTAATCAAATTATTTCTCTGTAGAAACATGTGGGACTTCTGTAGACATGTATGGGCAACCTATAGAAACATGCAAGCATCCTGACTAAAATCTGAAGCATCCAGAAGAGGAAACCAAAGAGAAGATCCAAGAGAATTCAGCCACCCTTCCCTATTCCTTCTTGAGGGACTGCACTTCTGGCAATCAGGGGCATTCAACATGGGGACCTGAACTCATTCTTGCCTTGCACCCAACAAAATCAGCTGATGAGGGAGTGGGGTCTCATGCCATCAGTAGCAGTGTCTCTCTTTTCTGTCTGTCTTCTACCCTCCCCTGCAATGCACATTCACAGAAGCTAACTAATACACCACCACTTTGGTTTTGACTTCAGTATGATGTTACTTCTCACACTAAATATCATATGATATCTAAGAGCAGAAACCAAAAGAACAACTGGAACCATCTTGTGAGAAACCACCCTCCTCACTCATATCTTTTCTTATCCTTTCTCTGAGCCATGACACCATTGAAAATACTATAAGGCTGGGCAGTGGTGGCGAACACCTTTAATCCCAGCACTTGGGAGGCAGAGGCAGGTGGATTTCTGAGTTCGAGGCCAGCCTGGTCTACAGAGTGAGTTCCAGGACAGCCAGAGCTATACAGAGAAACCCTGTCTCAAAAAAAAAAAAAAAAGAAAAGAAAAAAAGAAAAAAGAAAGAAAGAAAATATTATAATGTCAATGGGGCATGGTAGCCCATGCCTTCAGTCCCAGCACTCAGGAAGCCAAGGCGAGTCAATCTCTTAATTTGATTCTAGCCTGGTCTACAGAGCTCATTTCAGGGCAGCAAGGGTTACTCACAGAAAGCCTGTTTCAGAATACGAACAAACACATACTATAAAATCTACTTAACTGTGTTTCCCTCACTTACAGATTGTTGACTATAAGCTTTATGAAGGAAAGAATATTTATTTGGGGGGTTGGGGATTTAGCTCAGTGGTAGAGCGCTTGCCTAGTAAACGCAAGGCCCTGGGTTTGGTCCTCAGCTCTGAAAAAAAAAAAAAAGACAAAATAAGAATATTTATTTTGGCCATTTACATAATGCTAAATTCCTACATAATGATTGTTGGGTGAATGTATGTTGGCCACTCATTAATAAGAATGTGATAAAAGTGTGGTTGTTAATGAGGGAGAACCAAGGAGAGAAAGAAAGACCCTCATCTCTGATGGATGCTACACAGGTACTATGCTTGTCATAAACACAGCTTTGCCTCATCTTCACATTTCTAGAAAAGGGACCTCAAACCAACAAATCCCAAACTCACGGCCAACCACTAGCCCAACCTACCTTAGCATTCAATAGAGAAGCAAGAATATTCCCTCCAGAATTCTTGGAAATTCCTATAGGAAAAAAAGAGACGTTGACATGTCAAGGACTTCTACCTTTTTTCCTATGCTTTTTCCTATCACTCTACATACAGGTCATTCTATGTCTTATGTCTTAGGGGTTTTTGGAAACTTTAAGTACTCTACTTTGAGGACATGGCCAGGGAGTTAAGCCCTTTGCCTAGGGCTTTGCAGCAGGCCCAGATATATAACCCAGGGGTCTATCTCTATCTGTTATAAAGGCTTATAAATCAGCACAGGCCTGGGCTGTTAAAAATACATTAAATGTGTGTGTGTGTGTGTGTGTGTGTGTGTGTGTGTGTGTGTGTGTGTTTCAAAGCAAGAGATGAAGTTTTGCTTGGGTATCTTACCAGGATTTAACCCACCCAAACCACTCAAAACCTGCTTGTTTCCCCCAAATCTAAAACAATAGCACCTATGCCTTGTATCTTTGTGATAAAATGGGAGATCAGGCTTTCTTAGAAAACATCCTAAAAGGCACACCTAGTTTAACAGGCATGGGAGGAAGGCAGTAGATTGTAGTGAAAACTGGATGCAGCTAAATTCATGCACTTCTTAGTTGTATAAATGTGTCAAAATACCATGTGTTGCTTTTTTGACTTAAAGAAAATCGATCGTGGGTCCTTTTTTTCCATTAAGATTTCTGTATTAAATCTTAATGAAATTAAATGATAAAATTCGGCTTCTTTGCCAAGCCATGGAAATGCTCAGTGAGAGGCCATTCCAGCTTGTTCCAGGGGAAGCATGGGAACACATGAATCTCATCCAGCTGTTGGAAGGAATACCGTATCCCAGAAGCCAGATCTGTGTGTCCCAACAGTGCTCCACACCTGGGACTCTCTTGTTCTTCTCGCCTCTATGGAGCAAGTGTCTGTTCCAATGCACAGCGTCTTCTGGGTGTCTGCACTCAGTAATCAAGGCTACTCCCCAGCTATTTCAAATGGTTCCTTGTTTGCATGATTTCCAGACCCTACTGAACAAGCTGGTTTCAACCCTCAAACCCAGTTCCAGCTGGTTACTGCAGGCGGATTTATGAGAAGTCTTGTCTGGAGACAAGAGGAAAATATTGGGTAATTGGGCAGGCTCTTCCAAGAGGCTGCCTGTGGTATGTAACTAGACTTCCACTCTGAGGCAAAACAGAGACTGGGTCGTGTTACCTAGACTCTCCAGAACCACACTGGGCTCCATTCACAAAAACCACACCCCATGGCTCAGGGTAGGGAGTGGCTCGAGGCCATGGGTACCTTTTCCAAAATGTAGCAACTTGGTGTGAAATCTGAACGAGTCTACTTTTCCCATGGTCAGTGTCTGTGACTAAAAATGAAGCAAAGCTAGAACTGTATGACTCCCAGAGGGTATGTATGAGAGTGATCTCAAACGCCACTTCAGTGTCCCAGGGTTCAGAGCCAACATCTCAGGAGACAAGGTAAAACAGTGGGACTCTAGGATACTCATTCTGGCTCCAAGAGTAATCTATCATTATCTATTTTGTAACTTGCTTCTTCCCTGTGAGTGCCAGACAACCTTATGGTCAGATCGCAATGTGGAATCCACATCCAAAGGAACAGCTGTCCATCAAAAAATATTTATAATCAAAAGTAATTCAAATCTATACCCAGTCTCTAAAGGAAAAGCTCGAAGGGTAGAGTGAATGTTTAATGCACACCAAGTTATCTTTTAAAAATCCATTACTTCCAATTTCTGCCATCCTCAATATTCTTCACACAAAGGACGCTGCTTCCTGAGTGCTCACTCTCCCTTCTGCACCCACAGACAAAACTAAAACTTTCCATGATGTCCAGCCTGTATGGCTCATCCACCCCCTCAGCCCCTGTTCTGCCTCAGTTCCCCATTGTATAGCTCAAATTAGTCTGGCTTCTGGGTTATTGAAAGTCCTTCTTCCCGTCATTCACCACGCCTCCCTGCCCCCAACTCCCACCCTGCCTTGGTTTATTTGCTGTATACAGGAAAGTCTACACTCTGATGAAACAAATATGTATCTCTAGCAGACGGGAAAGGCAGAAAACTGTGAATTCTAAAGCACTGGCCATTCTTCCCTACTGCATTAAGATCCTATAGGAAAAAAAAAAAACTTCATTTTCAGAAAGAGGCACTGACCTAGCAGAACCCACACGTTGTGGCCAGATTTCATTGTTCTCCTTGAGACAGAAGCCCTTTTGCTTATTAAAAAAACATCCCTTTCCATCAACCAGCAAAAATGGCTCAATATTTGAAATTCCCACCTTTTGTTCCTGTAGCTTGGCTAAATAAAAATATATTCTCTGAAGCAGACAAATATCTCCTTCACTAACTAGTGTTAGTGTTAAGTGTTCTGTGAATTTATTTCTTATTAGCTAGCTAGCCAGGCAACCAGTGATACTTAAAGATATTGGAGTTGAGAGTAAAGGGGAAAGATTCCTAAGTTTAAGGTGATTAGGAAGAAAGACCCAGAGAGTGAATTCAACAAAATAAAGAGCTAGTGTATGGGGAAGAAGTAGATTCTAATATATACCCAGTGTTAGAACCTCTGCCCTGGCCTCAGCTATCAGAGTAATACAACTTGAAGCACATGACCATCCCAGAAGCTCCAGAGATGTCACTGTCCATATACTGTGATCCCACAGACATTTTTGGAGTGGTGTGGGTTTTTCTGAAATCCTCAGTAAATGCAAACTCAGCTTTCCTCTCTCCTCCATCAAATCATATCTGGGCTCAAGAACTGGTTCTAAATACTCCCCACGTATGAACTGTCATCTTGCTCTGTCTCCTATGCCAAATTTCACCTGAACTATTGTTTCTACTGGAGACCAGAGCCTGTTTCATGACTCAACACCATCTGTTTCTGTGACCTAGAAAACTCTTGCTTCTCCAAAGTTCTTCCCCTCTCAGAGCCTCAATCTCCCCCAGTTATCTCTAATTGTTCCCCATGAATTACACCTGCATTTCCAGCCACTGAAGACTTCCATTGCTTAGAGTTGCACCCAGGGCCACCTTTGCTGCCTGACATCACATGACATACTGCCAAGTCATTTCATTGTCAGATTTCTCAAAATGCTGTTAAATGGGTGATGGAGAGGAAGAATAAATGAATGAAGGATTTAACATCTGGCAGCGGAATTTGTGAGATCTGACCACCTGGCAGCTCCGTTAGTGATATATGGTCAATAATAACAACAGCCGTCAAAACAGGAAATGCATGAAGAGGTTACTGTCCATTAGTCATCTGTCTTGAAGCCCTGTCTGACCTCAGCAACAGTGACACTCATTGTTTTTAAGGCCCCAGGAATTTGCACATTGAGCTGAGAGACCATGAGCTAAAATAAGTAGGGCAAATTCCTCCAGAAAGCTGTGTCCTGGTGAACCGTTTAAGAGGCAACCTGCCCAAGGTTGAATACAGCTTTATCATTTGTCATCCGTGTGACCATGAATTACAGAAGGTTTTCATCACCCTGTCTCAGTTAAAAGCAATATCCAATACCCATCAGTGCTGTCTTGGGTTCAAATCAATACTCACACACGCAAGACAGCAACAGACTCCGCCTTTGGCATTAGTTTATTTGGAAGCTTATCAGATATTCTGCCACATAGGAGTCTTTGACATAGTCAACACAGTAAAATTCAAGTTTAAAGAGTTAAGGTTTATGCCAGCCAGGAATTCCTGTGGCTTAGTAATCCTTGTGCCTTCTACTCTCCACAAAGATCTAGTAGCAGTCCTTGCAACAAATCCATAAGCAGAATGTTCAAGTCTCCCCATAATAAGGGCATTGCTAGTTCCAAGTGTTAAAAAAAAAAAAAAAAAAACCAAAAATGTAGATTCCTAACACGGATTTGTGTGCTCCTAGTCTAGAAACAATTTGCAGTCAGGTGTCAGTCTCACAGTAAGCAATGTTGCCTAGCACCGGCATTGACATATCATCGTGACTGGCTTCCATAGTAACAGTTAAACAGTTTTCAGGGGTCAAATTGTCATGTGTCAGGGGATTTGATGTGGTACAAGATAATAATGATAACTATCTCACACCATCATTCCAAGGTGATGGATTCATTTATGTCCAGAGTTTAAAACACGTAGAATATAGTAAATAGTCTAAATGTCAGATCTCCTTGATGTAGACTTCTGGAATTGCCTCGATTTTCTCCTTCCAGTGTAGGATGACTTGGTTATTTTTTCAGTTGTTCCAGTTACTTCTAAATATTTCATCAAATTGAACTTCTACTTGGGTTGACCAGAATCCCTTTCTGCTGGCACTTATGGACTCTTAGTGACCCCGGAGTGGATAAAGGAGGAACTATCAGAGACGGGCAGTGTGAGTCAAACCAGTTCTTACTCCTTAGTCTCAGCTGTCTGTGGTGACCACATGAGAGCTTGAAGCTTCCTAAGGGACCTGGGACTCATGTGGATTCTAACCCAGGGCCTACAACATCCATGTTATCAAGGAAGAAACCACGTTACTCCGTTAACCTTTTTCTGTGATTCTCAATCTCTATGTCTTTGGGACAGAATGTACATTTATGTGGAATGTGGTGGCAAAACAGAGACATTGTGAAAGAGCTCACCAGCAACCAGATAAACTCAGATAAACAAGACCAGGATTCTATCCTTAGGTGAATTTTTTTTTTCCAGAACAAAGACTTCAATCCAGTGAGGAACAGAGTACAATGAAACATTCCTCCAAGAAGCCTCCAAATGGCATATTCATTTCCTCCTGCCATCCGACAGATAGGAATGACCCTATCAGCAGATCTTGTTCCTCTCCGTCTCAATGAGGTAACCGGCCGGTGTGGAAACACGATGACTCATTCTGCAGCATTTCTCCCTCCTGTCTCCTTTTTATGGCCACAGCGTCTGGTTTTTGCAATTGATCAGTCCCCACCTTGTCCCAGACTCCCCAGATCCCTTCCCTCTAACACCCTGGGTCAGAGCTGGTTTCTGACTAAAATAAGCAGAGCGAGAAACCAAGGTGACTTTCTGGTCCTGGGGTTGGGCGAGCTGACTGAAGATGTTCATCTTGTTAAAAGGAGCGTTCATACCTACACTATTGACTTAAAGAACTGAAAAGACAGGTTTTTTATTTAAAAATTGGAGGTGAGATGGAGACAAGAAGAGTCTGGGTACAGGCTGATGATCTCTCATCCCTTCCTTTTCAGAAGGGTCAGCATAGCACATTCTACGGCCATGTCCTCCACAGTTGACTTCCACCATGTTATCTATCTTACTGCAAAATTATTCTCATTCATTTTTTTTTTCGTAAATGCTTATTTTACCCTTCCTGACAGAATGACAGGATTAATAGACTAGTTTTATTTTTTCCTTAACAAACTTACAAATCTCTTACAATGTGCCAGGCTCTACTCTGAGTATTTTGCAAACATGGCCTCACTGAATCTCCACAACTGCCCCCATAAGGCAAGGTTCCTGCCATCTCATCACAGATTAGGAAACTGGGGATTAGGGAGGAAATAGTCACACTGTAAGTGGTACACCTACACCGAGAGCTGAAATCTAGGTAGAACAACTCTACGACTTGAGTTTAACTCCAGTCAAGCTGCATCAGTCATTGTGCCGTTAGACCTTTTAAGTTAGACTAAGACAAAGCCAAAACTGCTGCATCTTCTTGTATTGGTCACCATCTAAGATCACTTCATTCCCCACTGGCTACATTAAAACAGAGTAGAAAGAGCTCCCATCTTAGAAGACTTAACTGCAATTTCTGTCCCACTTTTTAACCACTTCGTGGCTTTGAGCATGCTTGTTGACTGGCCTGTGATGCCTCAGTTTCCCCACATATTCACTACAGTCAATGATCCCTTCTTCCACAGGTTATCAGAGAGGCTGAAGAGACCATAGCGCTATGAGTGCTTTGAGAACTGTTACCACCACGAGCGCACATGGTCCCTCTGATGATGAATATGTGCTATAATTAAGGAAGCAGTGCCCCCATTTCTTCATTACAGGCAGCCCTTACCAGTTGGAAAAATCAAATAAAAGAAGTAAGTCCTTATGTTCCTTTGTGCTAGAGGCTGTTGCTGCTGCCAGCAATCCAAAATAAATCACTTCATGAGGTAAGGTCTGTTTAGATTATTCCACTACCTGATGACTTCCTGTGTATGACATTCAAATGTGAGCATCTCAGCCAAAGGCCTATAAAGTCATTTCCCCAACGCTTTACACTTAGCTGTGCTAAACATCTGCTTGTTTTGGCCACCTGAGTTGGTGAGTTTCACTTTGCACCACAGTGAGGTACAGGTATCAAGAGAGGACCCAGACAGTTTCTTTCCTCTGTGTCTCAAGAGAGGCCTTGATTTATAGCTCCGTGTCCACTGTTAGAATGAGCAGCGAGCAAACCACAACAGCTGGGCTTCATTACGCTCAGTCAACGGCCATAACATTTTTTAAGGTAGCAGGCTGGGCCCAAGGTTGCATTCTCAAATTTTCAGCTGGTTTAAAACTGTAACCATCTGAAAGACTGATACGAATACCAGTCAGACCCCTGTAAACATCCAGTAACTCAACCAACTGTGAATCAAAAGCATTGGGCTGTGGAACTGCATCATACTGAACAAGTATGGACACTTTCCTATCATTATTCTCCAGACAGTTCAGTATAAAAACTATTTACATGGCATAGACATCGTACTAAGAATTATAAATAAAGTGGAGACGATTTAAATTACAAAGGAAGGGGCTGAGAGATAGCTCAGCCAATGAAAATGATTGCTTCCCTTGCAGATGACCTGAGTTTAATTCCTAGCACCCACATTAGGTGGGTCACAACCGCCTGTTAACTCAAGCTCCAGGAATTCTGGTACCTTCTTCCAGCCTCCATAGGTACCCACACACACATGTACAAACACATAAATTAAATAAATAAATAAGTAAATAAATATCGTAATTTATCATCTAAAATATAGTAAAGGATATGCATAGGATATAGACAAATACATGACCATTTTGTAAGGAAACCAATATTCACATGTGTTGGGTCCATGATGGTCCTCCATCCTTCACAAACAGTGAAGGATAGTTTTAAACTCTGATGAGATATCCTTGGTGTTTTCCTTTTTGGGGGGAGCCCAAACTTTTATTTTATTGAAATTTTTATTAAGTTCTCACCCTGGGAATAACATGGTTTTTTTTTTAATTTATTGAAAATTATTTATTGAAATTTTTATTAAGTTCTCACCCTGGGAATAACATGTTTTCCAGCCTAAACCTATAAATGTGGCAATGGTTTGGTCTCATGTCCTTTTTGCCCTCTTTACTACCCATATAAAATATGAAAAAAAAAAATTACAAGCAGCCTTGTAAGTTGTTTTGACAGCCATTGTAAAAGCAATAATCAACAGTTATGAAAACTCGTCAATATATTTCAGGATTCTCTCATGTGAACCCAACCATTCTTCAATATCGAATGACTTAAATCTCTTGGAAAACACATCTAGTGAGAGATAACCAAGAAAGAAGGAGAGACTACTGAGGTGGTGAGGGAAATAGGTTGGGTAAGCAAAGGGAAGAACCATCTCTCTGTGAGGAAAAATATCTTCTAACACTTACATATCTGCACACAGCTTCTCTCTACACCTTCTGACATGGGCTGAGAGCAACTCTCTTTTGAGATAATACAAGGTAGGTTATGGAGACCAGGCCTTAGGAAAGAATTTAAAACATCTTGCAGCTACCCAAAATAGTCTGAGATTCCACACGTTGCCCTTCACAGCTTCTGCACATAATACCATAAGGACTTCTGTGGCCTAGAAACAGCTCAGAAGATGCTAGTACAAAAGTGAACCAAGCATGCATGCAGGGTATATTCTTTCCAAGAAGAGATCTACACATCGGATGCTGTCCGTCCAAAACGCCTCAGTGTCTATAGTTGGGCCCAGCCAGTAGTTTTCCTAAGACATCTCTAGTGCCTATCAAATAAGAATTGACCGAATTTGTATACATGTGTATATGGACCTGGTTGGCTACAAGTAACCATAGTCTAGCTGCTTGGGAGTTTCTATTCAATCATCTCTTTATTCCAGAATATGTATTATTCTAAAAGCCACTTGCAAGTGTTGCCTCTTCATCCTTTCACATCTCCCAGAACCACCCACTCTTAATGCAGTGTCCTGTGTTCCCAAGTTTCTCGGACTAAGCATATGCTTGTACCTCAAACATTCAGCCTCTGGATTCAAATTCACTGTTATTTGCTAGAAGTAACTGTTCGAGCCCTCTATAGGACACTTTCACATGCACAAACTCCCATCTGATCCACAAAATTGTTAACATAGCCAGTATACTTCCACTTTATAAACAGAGAAACCCTGGACCTGTGAATACAGTGGCGGTTAAGCTGGGGTTAGGCCTGGATCTTCTCTGTGTTCTGTTCTCTGTCTATTATATGGGTTCCTTTGATTCCTCTTCCCTCCCTCTGAGTCACTTCCCTTGGAATCACTAAGCATCTGCTCGCTTCCTCTTCCTCGTAGGCACCACCACCACCCTTTCCCAGACTGCCCTGGGAACCCAGGCTCTTCAAACTTCGCTATGAATGCCTCCCCTTGCATTGTGTATTTTCTCCTTTGTGTTGGTCTCTGCTCCTTTCCTGTCATAAATTCCTGAAAAACAAACTATACTTTTCCTATTATTCTGTTGCAGTCTGCTCCCTGCTCCGATGAATCTGATGAGCAAACAGCTTCAGTCATGCCGTTTATTCCTATTTTTATGGTGTTCTGCTTATATCTGGTCCTCGGGCAAGCATACCGGTGTCTGTGAGACAAGGTTGAGGTATGAATCCTGAAATACCTTTTAAGCTACAAATATTTCAAAGGAACTTCCTAACCCATTGTTTTTAGGGTTTTTTGGTTCCCTTTTGATTAATAAATAACTAGAGATACCTAAATGAAAACGGAATCTTCTTATTCTTAACATTGGAAGTAGGACATTATTTTATAGTTAGCTTTTAGGCAGCTATAACCAAAACGCCTGACAGCTTCTATAGTGTAAGAAGGAAGGACTTATTTTGGATCCTGGTGTCAGGAGATTCAGTTCACGGTTAGTTGGTTCCATGTGCTTGTGGCCGTGTGCAGTGGAGGTGCCCCTTTGTCTCATGGCAGACAGAAGACAGAGAGACATAGGGCCCTAGAATCAGTGGCTAGCTTAACAGGCGCATGCCCAGTGACCTCTTCCAACAGCATCACTAGCTGGGGACAAGCCTCAGCTCCTGAGCCTGTGGTGGGCATTTCACAAGCAAACAAGGACACTCTGCCCCAGATCCCCAGCAAAGGAGCCATGCTGACTACATTTAAGGTGAGTCTTTCCAGCTTAGTCGTTCCTCCTCGTGTCAATCTTCTGGAAAGTCTCCCACAGACACTTCCAAACCTGTCCTTCACTGACCCCTAAGAACTGCTGAGCCCATCCAAGGTGACAATCAAGATTATAGACAACATAGCACTCATACAATCAGATTAAAGTCAGATACAGAATTGAATTCAAACCATGGATACCAAACAGACTCAATGGCTCTCGTTCTCTATAGACTGAAGTTCCCTTGGCTGCAGGAGAAAGGATTTAGAGCTTTGTAATACAGGTAACAATTCTGTTTTGAAGTTGGTTGTTGTTACTATATAAAGGCTTCACTTCCAGTGGATGGCAGAGAAATGGAAAGAAGAAATTGTTTTTAGCTCCACTAGGAAACCTTGGTTAGCTGTGTTGACAGGAATGTGAGAGAAAACCACTGTGGACACCACCAGTGTGAGTGTGAGGAACACCAGGCCTCAAAAGACACTATTTTAGCATATGGATTATTTTGAACTAAAAGCATCTGAGAACCAGAAAAAGTTATTTACTTCCCTGTATCTGCCTAAAAATAGATGATAAATCTCTCCTTTTATAAAGCAAATTCATATTTCTAAAGGAAATTTCCACTTGTAAAGACGCCGTTTCTTCCACCACACAGTTCTTGTCTCCAGACACAAGACAGCCATGTTTTCCAAACATCCTCTCCCTCTACATTTTTATGTGCTAACTTTCAAGTGTAGGAGGAGAAAAACAACTTCCCTTACTATTCATTCACCGCCGCTCTTAGCTTAAACTCCCTATAATAAAAGATTAGCAGGAGAAAAACAAAGAGAAGCTGAACGTGATGCTGGCCGCTTAGACGGACAGGAAAACACCTCCCCTGAAGCCCCAAGTCTAGTCTCCTTTGTTAACTAAAGTGTTTCCAAGACTCAATCATCTAGCCATGTCCTTAAACATTTTCTCTCTAAGACGCCTGTGCATAGTAAATAATGAAAACTTGTGTTTTCTTACCTTGAAAGGCTGGGCCACCTCTCCAGCCCAACTTTATTATCTTACTAATCTCTTCTATCAGTTTGATTTATGAGCCCCAATAATAGTGTCTAAGAAGCCAGACAAAAAGGATCCCCCCCCAGTGTTACCTAGAAACACTTGGGGGGAGGGGATGTTGTCAACATTTATTAAAAAAAAATTTAAATGTACATATTCTTCCTTTGATCTGGCAATGATCAGTTTTGGAACCAACCCTGTGGACTTATTCATATCCACACACAATGACATGTACCTGGAGACTTCTTTATTGATATAAATTTCCCTTGTAGATAAACTTCTTGTCTGTTTTCTGAATGTCTCCTGTGTCTTCAGTTTCCTGAGACATAGCTCAAAATAATCTTTATGCTAAGGAGGCATACTTCAGAGGGACTTACCATATTTCAGGATTATTTGTCCCATTACCATAGTTTTAAAAAATAATTTTTATTCATTTTTTTAAAAAAATTGGGTAAATTTGAGTACCCTAACCCTTCATCTGCTGCAAGATTTGAGGCACAGGTAAACCAGCTGTGAGCTCAACGTTCTCGCTGTTCTGGGATGATAGTTTTCTCTTGCCTCCCACTGGTTTGTATTTCCCTGTTTGCAGAATTTTAAATGAAGTGTTACCATAAAGAAGGCACAAATTACTTAATCCACACCCAAGAGCCAGCCTCATTAGTTCACAACCACACCTCTTAGGTCACATCATGGCCATTAATTATACCTAGAGGATGTCGCAACAGACACTCTCAGGATGCCCTGAAATGTTTTCCTGTCCTTTTCTAAGACCTGGGTCTTAGAATACAGTGACCTTCATCAGCCATGTCTGCTCCATTCCTCTGCATGGGAAGGCATAAAAAGGCACCCGGAGGTGGCTAACATTAAACCAGAATCGCTCAAGCTCACTCTTCCTGACTGTGGACAGCAGCTTAGGAACTGTAGCCCTTCCATCTCTTCCCACTCAGGATATCTCAGCTCTTCTCCTGTGGGAGTGCCTCTGACCTGGCATCCTCATTACAGTCAGCCTCACACCTCAGGCAAAGGAGGAAAGTCCAGTACTGGGATCCCCTAGCCACACAGAAGACAGCCAACGTTAGGCATCTGGGGACTGCAAGCAGCTCTGGTTCTTGTAACTACTGTCCCTGGAAAGGTGATTTTACAGCAGCCACTGTTGTCAAGTGGAGATAAATTTCCTATAATAAGAATAGCAGCAGCAGACCGATATACTTGGGTTTGTGTAGAACAGCCATCCAGGGATATTCCAGCCTTACAGTTGAATCAGCTCAAGCAGAAGTTGACGTTGCCACCTCCCAGAGGCCCGCTTTCATCTTTTAATCACTTTTACAAGCAACAGAGGACATGAAGACCAAAAGATAGCAGAGGCCATTGCCAGGTACCTATGAGTGACTGACCACTATGGGACTGAGGCACTTCTCTGGGTCTGTTTTTCTCTCTGGCTTTTTTTCTCAGCCTTGCTGTCAATGAGATAAGACTGAAAAATACGTCTCAGAAACCCTAACTGACACATTCCCTTGGTGTCGGCGTTGGAATCCTGAGAGGCACTGAGTAATCCACTCTCCCTTAACTTCAGCATCCATCACAAAAAGGAGACTGCTTCACTTTCCCCCACGCAATGCTCATGCACTGTGGACTCACCTACCAGAGGACAGATGCTGCCCCTCATACAGCTTGAATTTCTCTCTTCTCACAGCCCAAATGGTGACATTTCTGAGTCCTCATGCCATCCGAAATGGAACAAGAAAAGCTTGAACTAATTGTTGCCTGCTTTTTCCATATGGACCAAAGATATAAATCACTCTGTGTGTCAAACTTTGCCCTTCTCCCCTGATTTAGTAATCACTGTTGTACTAACTTGGGAGATCTAGACTGTACATCAGTATCTCCCATGAGAACTAGATGGGTTATTTATTTAATTCACCTGAGAATTTAGAGTGTTAAGTTCCATTAATTAAACAACAACCCTTTTTAAATTAATGGTTCTGAGCTGACTTCTTGAGATAGAGGGTTTGATAGACATGCAATGGAGCAAGAGATGATTCTCAGTTTTGACTTAACTTTTTTTGCTAATCACTCCCATAAGAAAAAAGTTTCAAATTCTCAACTGCTCTCAGGCTTCAGACATATTTTTGTCACTTTGTTTACTCAGAAAAGAGACCAAGTTTCTAGGTTGGAGAGATGGCTCAGAGGTTAAGAGCACCGACTGCTCTTCTAGAGGTCCTGAGTTCAATTCCCAGCAACCACATGGTGACTTACAACCATCTGTAATGGGATCTGATGCCCTCTTCTGGAGTGTCTGAAGTCAAGGATGGTGGGACTCATAGATAATAAATAAATAAATAAATAAATAAATAAATAAATAAATAAATAAATCTTTAGAGAGAGAGAGAGAGACCAAGTCTCCAATTTCATTTTCCTCTACTGAATTAACAGTAAGAAGATCCTAAACCCATTGAAAAACCTTAGGTATTTTAAATTAAAGCTAAAATTATGAAAATTGGTTACAATCACCCATCACTCCTGGCTTTTAAGTTATCTCCAACTACACAGACGTAATTTAGCAACACATTAAGTCCTAAGAGTTTTGATAGTTTTAAAGACAAATTTGTATCTTCTTTCTCACTTTTCTTTATGCCAAACTGTTCTGTTCTGTAGCATTCAAACTTATTACTATTGTTTTATAATGGATTTTCAGAAATTCAAATGTAAGGAAAGAATGAAATTTCTGTTTGCCTGCTGAAGGAAGGAAGGGATGAGAAAGAGTATAGCTATGTGATACAAAACAATTGTGGGTGCTAACCTGAAAGAAAGAAAGAGAAAGAGAGAGAGAGAGAGAGAGAGAGAGAGAGAGAGAGAGAGAGAGAGAGAGAAGAAGAAGAAGAAGAGAAGAAGAAGAAGAAGAAGAAGAAGAAGAAGAAGAAGAAGAAGAAGAAGAAGAAGGGAAGGAAGGAAGGAAGGAAGGAAGGAAGGAAGGAAGGAAGGAAGGAAGGAAGGAAGGAAGGAAGGAAGATTCTCAAAGATTAGTTTTCAACTTTAAACCTAGAAGGTAATTTTGTATATGATCCCCATGGATTTGTATCCATGACTTCATGACTTAGACATGCCAGGCTAGAGAGATGGCTTAGTGGGTAAGTGTACTTAACTGCAGAACAATCTGAATTCACATCCCCAGAACCCATGTAAAAACACATGCCTGTAATATCAGAACTGTTTCAAAGCAGAGATGGGGGGATCACAGTGGGGCTTGCTGCCTGCCAACATAGCTCCAGGTCCAGTGAGAGACCCTGTCTCAAAGAATGAGGGAGGTGACAAAGTGGAACACTCCTCCTCCAGCCTCCACATGTACAAATACAGTAGCACAAATTCTCATATGCATACACACTACACACATACACACACATACACATATACAAATAAAAAATAAAATACCAAACCTCCTCAAGTACATCATTTTCTTGCTAAATACACACATCTCCATCTTTTTAAATGCTTTCAGTAGTTGGGAATTTCATACATTTATACAATGTATTTTTATCATGTCCATCTGCCACTGCCTTCTTCCAACTCGCTTAAGTGCTCTCTACTCTGTCTCTCTCCCAATTTTATTTTTACTTTTATCTGTTTCTATTTTGTTGTTATTATTAACTCTCTGGGTCTAATTAGTGTTGACCACATGTGCATTGGTGGGTAGGCACCCACTGTGACAGGGGCAGAGTGACTCTTCCTTCCTCAGAAACCATCAACTCCCTCCTCCCCTGAGAGAACTCGTGCTGGAATTTTGACTGGCTTGATCTTGTACTTACGCAGGTAACCACAGCTGGTGTAAGCTGATTCGTGCAACAGCTACGTCGTGTCCAGGAGACAGCATTTCCCAGCTCCCTTCCTCATCTGCTGGCTCTTACATTCTCTCTTCCTACTCTTCCATAATGCTCCCTGAGCCTTGAATGGGAGGGGTTGGTATAGATCACTCATGCACAGGTGAGAGCTATCTTCGCTTTTTGACCAGTTATGAATTTGTATTATCTGCTATTTGCTGTCAAAAGACCAAACTTAAATGCAACACAAATCTATAGGAATAAACATAAATATTTAGAAGACAGTTTGACAGCATAACAACAACAATAGGTTCTCTCTGGCACCTATGATCCTCCCAGTCATGGGCTTGTAACCATGTCTACTGTACTAGGGATGAAATCCCGCCTGTGGAGTAGGCCTCACATCCAATTAGAATGTGGCTGGTTACGTCCCTAACTGTCATGCCACTAGTATACCACCTGAGCACATCTTGTCAGACTTGTTGGTATTTGAAGCATGCAAGGTCTATATATCACCATCTTTCAAAAAAAAAATAAAAAAACCATATCTCTCCTAGTGTTAAATAAACAAACAAAAAGTCAAAACTGAATTCTGAGTATTTTTCTCCACCTGAATGAGAACACTCTGATGAAAATGCTAAAAGATCAGTTTAACCACATTAACATTTTAAAAGGGCCTGTTTAAACAGATAACAATATTTCACAGCGCCAGATAGCAAATGATGGTGTTTGGTACTCTATCGGAAGGGCACTAGAGGAACATTTTGATAGGGTGAACTCAGAATCAGAGCAAAGTAAATATTAAATTGGCTAAAGTGCTGAATGGTCTTATTAGATCATTCCACTGTAAAATGCCTAGTTAGAAATTAGTCGATAGTTCTCATTAGTTAAGCTCAAATTATTTTTCTCTAGAACATGACCATCTATATCAAATTGCTTACAAATTCAATTTGCTTACATTAGAGAGCCCTCCCATCTAATGGCTTCCTAATTGATCATTTTGCCTATTGCTGTTGATGATGATGATGAAGATTTTAGGTTTTTTGAGACAGGGTCTCTCTATGTAACGCTGACTGTCCTAGAACTCACAGAGATCCACCTGTCTAGGTCCACCTTGTCATGGAACAAAACATTGGCTGAATGCATGTGGAAAGTTGCAGGGGGAGGGACAGTGTAATCAGAAGCAATCTACTTCCAAAGAAGTGGGCTAGGGCAGGGAGAAGCTCCAACAGGGCATCATCCACTTTCTGAGTGCTGAGATGAAAGGCATGCACCCCCACACCTCGGCTCTAATTACCCATTTTAACAAAAGGAAAGAAAATGTGCTCTTGTCTGTGGGTTTCTGAGCCCCTCCTCGCCTGGTCCTCTTCTCCCTCCTCCATTTCTCTAAGTACTTCCCACTTTGCAGATTACACTAAAAATTGCCAATGCCACTACTTCTCGCCCTTATACCTAGCAAAGAAGTAGTACCTCACACAAGAACTAAAAATAGCCAGGCAGTGGTAGTGCACGCCTTTAATCCCAGCACTTGGGAGGCAGAGGCAGGAGGATTTCTAAATTCGAGGCCAGCCTGGTCTACAGAGTGAGTTCTACGACAGCCCGGGCTACACAACACAGAGAAATCCTGTCTTGAAAAACAAAAAACAAAAAACAAAAAAAAAAAAACTAAAAATAAATGTAGGAGGAAAATGATATGCTTCTGCCCTTGAATGAGTGCTGAACTGTAACCTCTAAAGATTTTTACAGCCCCACACATTATATTTCAAGGTGGAGTAGAGATTAAACAAGGTGAGATTTAGCCATAACTATTGCCTCAGAGATGTGCCTAGATATCCACTATGGCTGCATAGTCACCTTTCTCTTTCTTCCCCAGTGTCTAAATGCTACCTACAGATGTTTGATCAGGACTTGTTGAATCTGTTTGGGAAGAAAATTTAGGTCCTTTTCCTTTCTTAAAAGCTTGGTCCATTGTCTAAAATAAAGTGTTACCATTAGACAATCAAATACATAGTAACTTTTTTTTTTTTTAAAGAAACCATAAAACAATCAAAGGGACCAGAAAGCTTAGAAGGTCCTCTTCAATGGAACACAGGGCATCCTCTAAGAATAGGCTTCTGGGTGGTATCATTCTGTGAGTTCTCTGCCTTTCCTTGACTGAGCTATTTTGCAACTCTTAGGTTGCAAACTGTATCAATAACAACATCAGCGAATATGAGAAATTGGTTAGCACCTCTAGAAGGCTCCCGGGTTCTTGTGTCCTGGAACAAACATTGGCTGAAGACTTGTGGAAAGTAGCAGGAGGAGAGACAGTGTAATAGGACCATCTACTTCCGAAGAAGTAGGTAGGGCAGGGAGAAGTTGAGAAACTCCAACAGTAATGCTAAACAAAAGATTAAGCCTTTTAGTTACATTCCCTGGGTTATCTTGATCGTTTGCATAGTGTAGATTTTCACAATTGTTCTTTGTCTGGCAGGGTAGTGTCTGTTTTCATATTATAATAAGGCATAGGTCATCTTCAGATATATACTTGTGCATCCATCAACAGAGCCAGCCAATTCTAGCCAACCTTCTGAAGTGTGGGAGTTGTGAGCTATCCAGTCTTTGCCAAAGATTTTTTTCCTCTGTGTTTTTCTTATGGTAGTTTTGCAGTGTTTTATACAAGGTCCTCAGGTCCTCTCCATCTGCCCTACTCTCTGGCACCAATAATAATTCAAATGATTTGTCTACAGGCATGAAAATTAATCTTTTCTCTGCAAATACAATTGATTTCTAATCTCCTCTACCACCACCTCACACACTAAGGAATAAGCCAATTTTGTATACATTTGTAAAATTATTACAGAATTACTTGATAGTTGTTTGAATTCTTCTTTAAGGCCATTGTGATATCACAAGTTTCCCTCATTAATTAATGACTGAAATAAAACCACTAACAAGTTCAATTATATCAGAGACTTGTGATTATATTGTGTTTTTAAAGTTATTTCTTTTTAAATTTCTTTTATGTGTGTGAGTGTTTGGCTTTACATATCTTATGTGCACCATGTGCATGCCTGGTGCCCTCAGAGGCCTTCCAGGCCCTCCAACTGGAAGTAGAGTTACAGGTAAATGCCATATTGGGTGCTAGGAACCAAACTCAGGTCCCCTGCAAGAGCAGCCAGCGCTCATAATTACTGAGTCATCTCCCTATCCCCTTTAAAGTTATTCTTTTACATTAAAAATCCAGACCACCGTACCAGTACCTTTACTTTCTTCACTGAGGAATCCACAGAGTCTCTCAGTGCCTCCCTTCTAACCTTCATCCTGTTCTCTTCCCATTTCTCCTCTCATTCTCCATTTACACTTATTCCAGATTCCCTGGCAGTCAGTTCCTTCTAAAGGAAGGAAAGCATTGCTCTGATTCCTCAGTGGGGAGGATAACAATCATGAGAAAAATAAGGGTTTTTGTTGATCTACTGACATTCAACAGATTGAAACGCAATTGTGTTGCATTAATTCCAAAAGCAAAGAAATCCCCTCAAGAACCGGAGAAAAGGGGTGATCTAGAGAAATAGTGCAGAACATCTTCTATACAATCCTGAGGACCATAGATCGGATACAGGCACCCATGCAACAAGCCGGGAGTCCTGTAAATAACAGGTAACTCTGGGGATAACGGTAGGACAGAGACAAAAGGATCACTAGAGCTCAAGGGCTTCTGGTCTAGCTGAGAAAATGGGTTCAGGAAGAGACCCTATCTCAAAGGAATGGGCCAATGGTGATGGAGGAGGACACTTGATGCCATTTTCTGGTGTCCACACATACACAGGAACAAGCACACACACACACACACACACACACACACACACACACACACACATTTAAATAAATGCTAGATAAAACTTTCGTTGGTTTTGTTTTCCAAGACAGAGTTTCTCTATGTAGCCATGGCTGTCCTGGAACTCACGCTGAAAACCAGGCTGGCTTCGAACTCACAAACATCCGACTGTCTCTGCCTCCCAAGTGCTGGGAGGTGTGCACCACCACCACCCAGCTAATTTTTAAATCTTTTTCGTTTTTATGTATATGGGTGTTTTGCCTGTGTACCACTTGTATGCCTTATGCCCTCAGTGGTCTGAAGAGGGTGTCAGACATCCTAGAACTGGAATTACAGATGATTATGAATCTCCATTGGGTGGTGAGTAAAACCCCAAGTCCTCTACAAGAACAACAAAAGTTTTAACCACTAAGCCATCTCTCCACCCACTATTTGGGGTGATTTGTTTTCTTTGATGTTGTTGGTTTTTGGTTTTGTTTGTTTGTTTGTTTGTTTTGAGAGTTGTTTTTCGGGTTTTTTGGGGGTTTTGGGAGGTTTTGGGGGGTTTGTTTTGGTTTGGTTTTTTTGAGAAAGAAAGAGGAAAGACTGGGAAGCAAAACTTCTCTGCCACTGTATTGTTTTTCTTGTTTTACTAAAACTATATGTTACCAATTTATCTTTTCATTAATGTGATGATTTTTATTGACCTACTCTAGGCTTTGTCCCCATCTCTTTCTTGACTTAAAACAATTTGTGCTCGCATTGTTTGATTTGCTAGGAGTTCATCAAAGAGCTCACACCTTTGAAGGGACCACCCCCAACCCACATCAGTGAAGAGCTATAATTCAGTGTGACTATGCAACACTTTAAAAAAATAAAATAACCTGTTCATTTTCAAGGCCGCTGTCAAGAAGGAGCTATCTGGTCTCCAGCTAGTTAGCCCAACTAAGGACTCCACAGAGCACGCAAATCTAGGAGCCTGGACCTCTTTGTCACGTAGGCTGAACAACCATCGTGTCAGTCCAGTATCTATCTGAGTACAAAATAGCAGCTCTCAGGACCCCTCAGACAGCTGGCTAGCAAGTTCCTAGACAATCCTGGTGCTTACTCAGTTGATAACTCAAATATAGAGTTAAGAGTGTATCTCCATGAGTATTTAATTGGTTGGGACGCTCTGTACTTGGGTTTCAATGTGTGGGGGCTGTTCAACCTGGGATGGGGAGGGTCGTCTTCCAAAAGTAAAGTAAGCAATTTCTCTCCCTGCCTTCAAGAGTTTGTCAGCTTTCTGAGTAATTTTTAAAGTGCATGCTGGACCTCCCGCCATTTCCAAGCGCACAGGCTCCGCTTAAGCTTTTAAACTTTCTACTTCATTACAGTACAAACAACCCTACAAGGCGGCCTCCTGCTTCTCCCCTCAGGCTATGCGGAATTATTCATACTCAAGGTCTACAGAGGAACACCCCTGTGAAGGAAAAACAGGCTAAGAAGTGAAAGCAAATTAGTAATCCAAACCGCCCTCTCCCTGCCTGTCACTGGAAGGCCTTTGGTGTCTCCATCCACAGTCAAGGGGTTTTCTGAGCCCGAGATTAAAGGATACGTTTTCAGAGCTCAGAGAATAGACACTGCGTGAAAAGCATAACCGCACAAGGCAACCTGGACAAACTGAGCATGTGCAGAGTGTCCGGGTGCGCCTTAAACCCCACAGATCTGCCTGAGATGGATGTTTTGGAATTCCGTCCCTACTGGCCTTTATTATTTCCCTTATGACCTACAAGGTGGAAGCTGTCCTTGGAAGTGTTCTAAACCTTAAAGCGGGGGTCATCAATCAGGGAGATCTGGTCCCACGAGGATATTTGACAGCATCTAAAAGATATTTGTTGATTGTCACAGCCATGGTGAAAGACTGGGAACTGGCAACTAGAATGTAGCAAATATCGATGATGCTGCTGTGCACATCCGAAGGCACCACCGATCGCGCCCGCAATGAAGCATCGTGTTCCAGAATGCCAATAATGCTGAAGCTAGAAGGCGCTGCCATTCAGAATTTACACAACAAAAACAGAATTTTGAAAAAAAAACCTCTCCCACTCCCCCAGTCCCACCTTCTTTTCTCATACACAGAGAAAGGGGGCAGAGGAAAGAGAAAACTGACTTCGTTGACACTAAACCTGTGCTATCGCTTGTGGCTCTCTCCTCAGAGGATTGGACTTGATATAATCCTCTGCTATCACCATCTTGAAGGCCCAATAATTCGGGAAAGTGTTCTCTTTTCATTTTTCCCTGGCCCTGAAATTTACAGAACCAGGTCCAGCACGGGAGATCCCACCATTTACCAGAGCAGACCCACAGAGTCACCACGACATCCCCTTGCTGCCTTTGAAATCTCTTTGGCTTATATGAGTGCTGACACTAGAAAACACGCTATATCATGAATTTCTATGTACCTGCAAATTTTCCTGCCTGTCAAACTGGCCAGGAAATCCACACAGGGCATGAAGTGGCATGCATTCTGTGGATTAGGCAGCAAAAACAGTATTTTCAAAAAGACCCTGAAGAGAAACCACAGGGACAGTAGAGAGGGTCTTCATTTCTACCCGGGCAACAAGACAACAAGACTGTATTCCAGTGACCCTTGTAGAAATAACAAAAAAACAAAAAATAAAACAAAAACAAAAAAAACAAGACAAAGAAATGAAATTCATTTATACACTGTCAATAAACCTATGAATATGCTGACACTCACCCCGTCAAGGGAGGGGCCATCTTACCTTCTTGTTAATCTCTGTCAAGCTAATATTAGGGGTCAATCAGCAACAATGTAGTGACATCTGTGAAGGGATATGTGACCTTCTCTATAAACAATCTTGGTCACACACAGTACCAGACAGATCACTAAACATGCCTCGGTAGAGGGACAGAGAATTCCTGGTCTGTTAAACATACAGAGATGGTCGTATACCTGTCTGAGATGTTTATCAGGGGTGGGGGATAAGTTAGGCTTTGGAGTCGTGTACAGTAAAAAGCCTTTTGCAAGAGGGACAGACTCCTAGATGAAGAAGCATATCTGTGAGTCTCTGATGCCATCTGCTGGGGAGTCCTCTGAGCTGCTGTTAGCACGGTGTACTCGGGAGTCAGTTTAAAGCTACATTTACAAAGTAAATGGGCTTTGGGAAAAAAAAAAAGCATTAGAGCACAAATCATACTCACTGCCACATTAGTAAACAGTTGAGAACATCGATAATAATTTCTGATTATGTAGGCAATTCTACTTAAAACGGTGCTCACAGCAGAATTCATCACTGAAGTCTATGAGTGGGCAGCCAGACCTGAGCTCTTGGGGGACAACAGTGAGGGGCTGTGGGAAAGGCGAAAGGCCTGGGACTGAAGGGACATCAGAGGGCTCTGATCCAAATGGGTGACTGTTAGAGGTGACTGTCTACTCCTACAAAGAAACAAAAACAAAACTAAAATTGTGAGCCTGCTTTTCCAGATAAAATAGAAACATGGTCGCTGTCCATTCTTAAACAGTACCCGATTCCTTTCTTCAAAATAACACAAATTAGGTCTGAAGAGATAACTCAGAAAGTAAGGGCTAGGCTCACAACCAAAATAATGCAAATTTAGATTTACAATAATGGCCGGGCAGTGGTGGCACACGCCTTTAATCCCAGCACTTGGGAGGCAGAGGCAGGGGGATTTCTGAGTTTGAGGCCTGCCTGGTCTACAGAGTGAGTTCCAGGACAGCCAGGGCTACACAGAGAAACCCTGTCTCGAAAAACCAAAAAAAAAAAAAAGATTTAAAATAATGACGGTGGCAATGATATGATATAGATACCATAAGTCCAGAGACTCTTTTATTTTCATGACTAGTACAGCAACTCATAGTAGGTGCTCCAAGAGACAAGTGCTTAGTCAGATGTGGCAATGGACACTGAAAGTCCCAGCTGCTTCAGACACTGAGGTGAGAAAACCACTTGAGCTCACAAGTTCAAGACCAGCCTGGGCAGAATACTTGGTCTCAAACACAAAACAAAATGAGATACATACTTGGCAAAGGAAACATAGCTGCTACTTCCTGATTATGGTCTTCCTGTTGAGTTCTTTAGATTCATTCATTTTTATAACCTGTAAGGTGCAATGTTATTATTTGTGTGTTATTAAAGGAAAAATACACAGCAGGCAGGTGGGGATGGTTATTAACATGGGTTAAACATTCATAATAAAAAGAAACATAAGAATGAGAGGCAGAAAGATCTTCAAAACTGAGGCCAAACTGGGCTGACTATAAAGCTTTTAGCCAATCTAAACTACCTACCAAGATCTTGTCTCAAAATAGAAAACAAAACAAAGCAAAAAAAAATAAATAAAAACAAAAACAGGGATAGGAGAAATGGCCCAGCGGGTAAGAGATTTGCTGTTCTTGCAGAGGACTCTGGTTCCGTTCCCAGCACCCACATGATGACTTACAACTGTCAGTAATTCCAGTTCCAAGGTCTCTCTTCTGGCCTCTTTGGGTACCAGGAACACACACATTATACTAACATACATGCAGGGAAAAGACTTATCCATATAAAATGAAAAGAAATAACTTTTGAGTTTATTTTATGAGCATGGTGTTTTGCCTGCATGTCTGTGCGTCGTGTGTTTCCCTAGTGCCCAAAGATGTTAGAAGAAGCTGTGGGATCCTCTGCGACCAGATATATATATATATATATATATATATATATATATATATATATATATATATATATGCTGCCTTCAGACTACATATAATATGTACTGAAACATAAATAAACCTAATGTTTATACTTGATATATGCAAATATTCTAAAATTCAAAAGAAAAGATAAGAAATATGTAGAGAGCTGGAGAGATGGCTCAGTGGTTAAGAGCACTGACTGCTTTTCCAGAGGTCCTGAGTTCCATTCCCAG
Source organism: Mastomys natalensis (assembly GCA_021653895.1). Taxonomy (NCBI): domain Eukaryota; kingdom Metazoa; phylum Chordata; class Mammalia; order Rodentia; family Muridae; genus Mastomys; species Mastomys natalensis. Next base: position 61,376 of record JAJTUV010002698.1, on the reverse strand, counting down.
CAACCACATGGTGGCTCACAACCACCTATAAAGGGATCTGATGCCCTCTACTGGCAGGTCTAAAAGAGCAACAGCGTACTCATAAACATAAAATAAATAAATAAATCTTAAAAAAAAAAAAAAAAAAAAAAAAAAAACTGTGTAAAACCTCTGGTCCCAAGCATTTCATATAAGATATACTCGATCTCTAATATAAGCACCAGACACTGAGAAGCGTCTCTTCCAGGAGAGTGCTGGGCATGGTTTTATTCACTCCTAATAGCTCAATGAGATAACTCTCACCGGGATTCACCATTTTACCAATGAGGACCAGGAAGCATAAGCAATTTGCATGAGTTAGGGAAAGGAGAGCAGACACCCAGGCTCCATCACTGACCCAGCTTCTCCCCACACATGTGACTCTAATGATACATGCCGGGCTTACTCTTCCATCCAGAATATTATCCACGAGTCCCTTGAGAGCAGTGTGAACCAACTCCCCACATGATGGTTCCAACTGAAATACCCAGCAGGCCTGTATTAGCTACTTTTCTATTATTATGATAAAAACCTTGACCAAAGCAATTTATAGAAGGAATATTTTATTTGATGTTTATGGTTCAAGAGAGATGAAAGTCTATCACCATCACCGTAGGGACATATTGCAGTGGGTTAAGCATGGTGACTAGAGCTGGAAACAGATCTGAAGGCTCACATCTCAAGCCACCAACAGGAAGAAGAAGGAGCTCACTGGAAATGGTACATGGCTTTTTGAAAGCTCAAAGCCCATCCTCCATAGCATACTTCCAGCAGGGCCACCCCTTCTAAACATACCAAACACTATCACCAACTGAGGACCAAGTATTCAGATGCCTGAGAATATGTCAGACATCTCATTCAAACCACCACAGGGCCTCAACACAGGGAAAAGGTCAGAAAATGAATAGCTGTTAGGAAAAAAATCACAAGTCTGTGGGCAGTAACTTGGTTTCTCCATGTATCCTATAAACACTGAGAATTCCAAGTATTCAAACAGAACACTTGGATATCCACATGAAAATACATACACAGATTGTCTTGGTTTCTTTCCCTGACCAAAGCAAGTTAAGGAAGAAAGTTTATTCTGGCTCACAGTCTAAGTGTAGACAGTCCATCATACAGGGAACGGAAAGCAGGGAGTTTGAAGTAGCTGACCATGTCCCATTCACAATCAGGATGCAGAGGGTGATGGATACATGCTGCTGCTTCCTGCCTTTTCTCCATTTCTTACACTCCAGGGTTCCAGCTAGGGAATGACGCCACCCACAATGAGGTCTTCTCACCTCAGTTGACAAATTCAAGACAACACTCCACAGGCACACCCAGAGGGTCATCTCTCAGTGTCTTAGTCACTGTTCTCTCACTATGAAAAGACACCATGTCCAAGGCAACTCTTACAAAATAAAGCATTTAAGTGGAAGCTTGCTTACAGAGAGGTTTAGGTCCATTATCATCATGGTGCTGGAGAAGTAGCTGAGGGCTTTACACCTGATCCACAGGCATCAAGTCCACCCCCAGTGACACATCTACTCCAACAAGGACACATCTCCTAATCCTTCCTAACAGCTCCTTAACTGGGGACCAGACATGTAAATATACGAGCCTGTGGGGGGGGAGCATTCTCATCCCAACCACCACACCCTTCTAATTCTAGATTCTGTCAAGTTGACAAGTAAGTACCATTACCACACAAATGTCCATAATGGATAATCATCAAAAATAGCAATAACATGGTTATGGAGTGGATATTTACGACTTGCAAAAACTCATAGGTTAAAGCTCTAACCCCTGCAATAGCTTGAATGGGAAATGTCCCCTGTAGCCTCACGGCTCTGCATACTTGGTCCTCCGTTGGTGGCACTGTGTGAGGAGGTTGTGGAACCTTGCTAGAGGAAGTGCATCCCTGGGCTGGAGGGGGCAGGTTCATAGCCTTGCCTCACTTCCAGTTCACTTTGAGTTCCCTGTTTGTGGTTGAAGATGGGAGTTCTTGTGTTCCTGATCCAGCTGCCTGCAGCTGTGTCTCCTCCACTTACAGCTCCTGGTTTCTCCCTCTGCAACTAATTAAATTCATTCTTCCATAGGTCCTTTTGAGGTGTGGTATTTTATTACAGCAACTAAAAGTCACTAATACATCCCCTATTTAGAGGGGAAACCTTTGGAGCTCATGTAGGTAGGGCTCTTTTGATTGGAATAAATGCATAGATAGATAGATAGATAGATAGATAGATAGATAGATAGATAGATAGATAGATAGAGCCTCTCTATTCACCTATATCATGAAGATGGTTCTTTGCAAGACAGCCCTCATCAGAAACTGAATCAGGCCTGAACCTGGACTTGAACTTGTAGCTCCAGAACTATGAGAAGCAGTTGTTTGTTTCTTGTTAAGCCACGCAGACTATGGCATCTTTGTAATGGCAACCCTACTAGACTAAGATACATCCAACTATCAGCTGATGGATGAGTAGATAAAATGAATTGTTAGGGAGGAGCCTCCAAGTGTTCCATGAAAACGTATCCAGGTGGGGCAAGCATGAAATCTTGGCACGAGCGGGACACTGGAATAAGAGGATCACAAATTCAAGTCCAGCCTGGACTTGACTAGACGAGACTGTCAAAAATTAAAATTAAAACCCTAATCCAGTCTCATAGCCCCATTGCAACTTTGCCCCATTAATCCTAATTCTCAATGCCCCCTCACCCCGGTCTAAAGCACCTACCCTAACTTGTTTCCATTCTTACCATCTATAAATTGCAGGTTTTGACTCATGAAAACCAGCTCTGGCTGTCCCTGGAACCCACCCCATCAAAGTCTCATTGAAACAAGGGACAATACATCAACCTTTACCATGGCCTTGAAAGGACAGGAAGACAGGGAAATTCTAGGATACAGCATAGGCAGCACATGCCTCACTCTGGAGTCTGGTTGATGTCTCTCACTTGTGTCTACAAGTCAAGAATTGAAGTACGATTAATATTTGCTGTGAAGATTACCTACATAAAGACAATATCCCTCTTGTATAGAGATAGTTTTGAATATTAAACTGGCAAGGAAGCATGCTTACACGCTAAGCCTATTGACCTTCAAGGATGCCCTTGTTCCTTCCTTTCTAAAACCCTCACAAAGCCGATTAACTTTTGGGTACTGTAAAGATACCCAAGCCTCCCACATCTCTGTGATGTGAAGTTTTATCTTATTAACTATAATCCTGTCTGCACAAATCAGGAACTACCTTCTGATCTCTCATTTAAATTCCTCCACAAGTCTTTGAAGAGAGTAACCTCAGAACTCGTCAGTATCCCCTAATGGCGATTGGAGACAAAACAATGAAAAGCAATTCTCCTCTGAGAAGCCCACACCCACATTTAAGTAGATCTTACTCTCTCCCTGGGTTTCCTCTTTCTCATTAACCCCACCCCTTAAACCCATGTTGAACATCCTTTTAATAAATTCCAACTCCTCTTCACAATGGCTCATTCTAAAATCAAGGATCTAGCTCTATCTGAGGAAAAGCCTCTGATTTAAAAAAAAAAAAAAAAAAAAAAAAAAAAAAAAACCTCCTCAGGGTGCTGCTGGGTCTCTATCCCAACCCTTCCAGGCCCTGACAGCCAAGGGCACATAACTTATGACCCATTACGACTGTAGAACACACTACTTCTCTCCCCTTTGTCCCTGTTCTTCCAAATCCTCTGTCCCTCAGGCAACTGCAGCTCTTTGCATCTCCCGAGTGGCAGCCGGTCCTTCAGGTCTCACACACCCTCTCTCAGAGATGCCCCCACCTATGCCGTGCCAAGGGCCACACCCATTCCACTTTACCATACACCTGCACCTCTATGGTACCTTGCTGCCTAGTCTACTCTTGTCCTTAGAAACTAACATGTTTTGTTCTCTCTCTCTCTCTCTCTCTCTCTCTCTCTCTCTCTCTCTCTCTCTCTCTCTCAGACACCGGCTATTGGCATTTACTTTTAATGAAAGTTCACAGACCTTTCTGTATTTTTAGATCAGTTACAGAAGTAGCCTACGGGAGACCAGAGTGATTTATAAGCTGTTAAAAACTTCTCTGATAGAGAAGTCATAATCCTGAAAGAAACAAGTGGACCCAAAAAGACTCTAGTGTGTATTCACTAAACTAACACAGTAATAATAGCCTAGAAAACAAACATTTTATCAGTAGCATGTTATGGCACCTAAATGTATATTGTAGGATATGGTGCAAGTAATTTCCCACTTAGGGTCTTTTTAGTTAAAAACAGATGTATTTTTTACTAATTTTTTATAATGTGCATATATCTGTGCATGGGTATGTCACATGAGCGTAGGCACTCGTAGAGTTCAGAAAATGTCTGATCTCCTGGAACTGGAGCTAGGTAAAGGAAAGGTGTTCACTCTTAGTCACGGAGCCATCTCTCCAGTCTCTTGCTGTCTTATTTTGATTTCAACATCAGGGTGCCCCTTGCAGAAAGTTCCAAAGAGACAATTATACATTTGTTCTGCTTTGTCTGCAAACAATATGCATGAAAGAGTCATTCTTCTGGGTGTGGTTCCCTGTACAAAAGTTGGATGTTTTATAAGATTAAATGCCTGAGTCTTTGAGTCACTTTTCCCAAGTCATGACTCAAGCTGTCAATCCATGAATAGTCTCCAAAAGTTTTCCTTTTAATAGGAAAAGAATACAGAGCTTTGTAGAATCCTTGGGAAAGGTCATGCACGTGTCCACTAAATGAGCATCAAGGAAATAGACAATTAGGGTTTGGGGATGCCATAGTTGTCCTAAAGACATAAAAATAAATAAATCATTTCTTATTAAAAATAATAATAACAATAATGAAGAACTGGAGGGACCTGACAAGTTTTCTGGAACTGCTCATCACAGAATACAACCCTATGAGGAAGAAGACTGACTACCTATATTGATTTGATTTCCTGTGCCCTAGGTGGGGGTGTAAGTAGCTGTGACAGGAGGACTCTAATGAGCAAGGAACAATAGTCAGTTTGAAAGATAGACAACAACTGACAACAGAGAAAGATCAGTATCATTTTGGTTCTGTAAACACAGTAAAATGTCCAGGGAAATTCAAAGCTAAGGCTTCACACATGCCAAGCAAACATTCTGTCATGGTGATACACTGTCGGCCTTTCTGTGGAAATTCTTGCAGGACTATTTCCAGACTGAGAGACAAGCTAGAGAGTACCTTGTACCACCTTTGCCATTTACGACATCTGTTGTGTGACAGCTTATAGCTTCCAAGTGGTCTCACGTACGTTCTTGTGATTTTGAACTCCTTTGTAGAATAAAGTGTCTGGACATATATACATGTACATTACACACAGCTATGCTAAATCCGGCTACCACTAAACCTTACAACTTGTTTACTTTCTAGAAGATTCCTGCAGATATATTTAAAAGCTTTTAAAATGTAAATATAGGGCTTGTCTTCAAAGGAATGCAGCTTCCAGCTATGCACACAGACCTGGCAGAAATCAAGCTCACGGAGATTCACTTGGAAAGAAGTGTTCAAGGCAGACCGTGTAACTGGCTCTATAAACCAGGCAGCTGCATAATCTTGATTCTCAAGTTTATTACCTATGAGACAGATGATAAAACCTCCTTAGGGAAGCAGCAAGTAGATAATTGTGTATAATTCAGTACTTTCTGCAGCCACAAGTGTGAATATAGAGTTCACCTGACTAGTCTTTAGCTTCCATGTTAAAAGTTTACCAGAGACCAGGTATGGTGGTGCATGCCTCTAATTCCAGCACTCAGGAGGCAGAAGTAAGTGGATCTCTATAAGTTCAAGGCCAGCCTAGTCTACATAGCAAGTTCAAGGACAGCCAAGGCTACATAGAGATCTTGTCTCAAAGGAACAAAAAGGAAAAAAAAAAGAGAGAGAGAGAGACAGCTAAGTACGGTGACTCATGCAACCTCAGCACTGGGAAGGCAGAGACAGGAGAATTGCCTCGTTTGAGGTCAATTTAGGTTACATAACAAGGTCCAGACCTACAGAGTGAGACTCCAAAAAAAAAAAAGTTAAAATTGTAAGATCAAGCCAGCCATGGTGGTGCACAGCTTTAATCCCAGCACTCAGAGGCAAGCAGATCTCTGATTTTAGGGCCAGCCTGGTCTACAGAGTGAGTTCCAGGGCAAGCAGGTAAAAGTGCATGCTGCTCTTCCAGAGGACCTGAGTTTAGTTCCCAGAAACTCTCATCTGGCAGGTCACACCTGTAACTCCAGCTGCTGGAGATCTGACACCTTCTTCTGGATTCTGTGGGCTCCTGCACACATATGCACATAAGCACAGATACATATACAGGTTAAAATGAAATAAATCTTAAAAAAAAAAAAAAAAAGAACTAGACCAACAAGTCCACAGTAGCTTGGTTTTTTTCATTAGCAGAAACTTAGAGGTCTGGAAATGTTCATAATTATAAACTTCTGATCCCAAATCACCTTTAGAAAAACTCTCCATCTTGTCATTTTTCTCCTTGATGTCAACTGATAAAATGATCCTCAGGAGAGATAACCTTTAAAATGTATCACAAAAAAATTTTTTTTTAATTTACCTGAGGTTTATTGCACAGCTGTTAGGGAGGTAACAGGAAGTTGGCAACAAGTTCTTGTCACTAGTCATTCCAGGCACTGGCAGATCGTCACAGAGAGAGAACATAGCCCTTTGAGGTGATGGTGTCAAGACTTTGTATGCTGGAGTCTCCCGTGCTTGAGCCAAAGACTAAAGTAAAAAGCTGTTTCATGATGCTGAGGGGGCAGTGTCTCCAGTTGCACTTTGAGCATGGTCTTCTTGTCCACTCCCTGTCCCTCTGGTGTCCACAATCACCTAGAAAATTATAGCAGCGGGGGGGGGGGCGGAAGGAGCAGAACATGATGCTTTATATCTCCACCCATATCATCACATAGCTTTTAGCACTGTTAGCTAATTGGAAGCTGATAATAGGTCAGAGCTAGACAGGCTCAGAGACCAGAGTCCCTGTTAGTCAAGTTTACTCTTCTGACACTGCATGTGGGAACACGCCAGCCTCCTACCAGACAGGCTTCTGCAGGCCTCTAGTCTGCAGCCATGGAAGGAGGATGTGACTGGGGCTCATGGGATATTTGCAAAATTGAGCCAGAATAAAACCCCTCAAGGCAGAGGCTGGCTTCTATCATCTCCCTTCCAGAAACCTCTGAGGACAGTGCCCAGCACTGGCAGAGGACATTCAGCAAACCTGGTACCAGCAACCAGAGACCAATAGGCTGTGAGAAGGAAGATTTGTTCGAAAGCACCAGGGTTTGGTAAGGACAGTAGACCTTCCAAACACGGGGGAAAGGCTTTCCAAGTCCTCTCCCTGCAGTATCAATGACCAGGGCACCGGCAGCCCACAATCACTTTCGAATACAGGGGCGTATCACAAAATTTTAAACTAAGTCAATAGAGAAAAATAAAAATGTGAGTATTAACTCAAGCTTTTAGAAGCGTGTCCTTGGGGAAGGAGTGTGAAGGGCAGACAACGGAAGCAGAGAAGTGGATATCATCATATTTCATTATATAAATAAATGTGTGAAATTCTCAAGAATAAATAAAATTATAATAGCAACAGTAAGGGTGTCTGAAAGGAGTCATAAGGAATCATATTATCTATCTGCTTAAAATTATATAAAATGATGTAAGTCTGTGTATACATGTATAGTTTAAATGAAAATTTCCCATCTGGGCTTAACAACACTCCCCACAAAAGCTATAGACTATCTAAGAAGACTCACCAGACATGAGGCTCTCCTTTTCAAGTTGCTGGTCAGGGGCATCCAAGAGATTCCCAAAACATAGCAGGCTATTACCATTGCCCTTGGCTGGTCCCCAGAGTTGGAAGGTGAATCCCTATCACTAAAAAAAACACAGACACAGGGCCCAGAGGCCCCTGAACTGGAACTGGCCTGAATGCCTCCCCCTGAGGACTAGTTTTTATGGTACTAGAAGAGAGCATACAAGCTTGCAAAGGATGGAAGCAACCCACAGTCCTCCCCAGCTATGATGCCAATGAGCCACGACAACGATCAGCATGGCACAATAACCTAAGGCTGCAGTGGTGGCTCAATACCTTGATGGTAAATAACAGTTCTCTAGTTGGACTTCAGGCCTGCTCAACAAGAGGGAAGCCATGCCTGGTAGAAACCTAGCCAACTACCCAGATTAGTACCATCGTGGATCTTGGAGGAGAACCTGCAACCACCTCTTTACTACACCAGCACAGTCCCTAACTACATTCTAAACATTTGTCCTTGCACCCACAAGTAAATGTATTCTCACCCCTCATCCAAGGAACTTCTTGAAACAGACGGAGACTGTTAGAGGAAACCATGACTGATCAAGAGATCACGTGGTGTCCAGTTCCAATGGATTCAACTACAGCACAACCCCTGCACCAAAGTCTCAGGGATCGTCATGGAAGAAACAGGAAAGATTGGAAGAGCTAGAAGAACAGGAAGTTTGCTGTGAGAGTGTGTCTCTCAGAAATGTCAGAGAAGCTACACCCATGGAGTCTCATTGTCATGGCTGCCTAAGCAAGGGTGAGGACAACAGACCTGCTAACCCGGAAGGAGGCTCCAACCTTGAACAAAGAACTCCGTGTGTGTGTGCGTGTGTGTGTGCGTGTGCGTGTGTGTGTGTGTGTGTGTGTGTGTATGTGTGTGTGTATGTACACACACACATATACACATTATAATAAAAACAGTATACAAACTTAGCAGTTTATATTTACATATTTAGAAATATATGCATACAAACATATACATACATATAAAACAATAATTTTTAAAATAAGCCATAGATTTGCGAGAGAGCAAAGAAGTACATTGGGCTGTTGAGGGCAGGAAATATATGATTATATTATAATTTCAAAAATAAAATCATATGTTAAAAATAAATTTTAAAGAAAAATTACAATAGAAATAGAAAAGAGAAGAAAGGGGGAAAGGGGAGGGAAGGGAAAAGAAGGGAAGAAGGGGAAATTAATTGTCCTAGTAGTGTTAAGAACAAAGGCTGACTTGCCAGACAACAGAATGAGTCAACAGCGACATCTAGTGCTCAATCAGAATCCTGCGCAGCTCTTCCGTGTGCAGGAGGATCCGTTGTTTATTGTAAAATGCAAATCAGCTTCATTTGTCAACTGCCTGAGATTCCCATGCGTGTTCACTTAAGCCCTTATGCTACTGTTTCTACAAATCTTCGCAGATAAGGACACAGATTGCTCCGGAGAGACCGGGCATCACACAGCCTCGGTGCATGGAGGGAGGGGTGGGGGCAGAAAGAACCACCTCAGTCTCGCCTCCTAAGGGCCACACTGAGTGCCTAAGCATCCCTGGAGGAGAGGTTCTCTGTGGGGTTGTTTGTTTTTTAATGATGTTTTTAACATGGTAAAATTTAGATGGTGTCCATTTAAAAAAATAATCCTGGATTTACTTTCAATCTTTCCCCATTACTCTTAAGTAGCTGGTGAATAGTGAATTCTGCAGGGAACTATTTAAACTAAAAACTATTTAACTACCTATTAAAGCTATAAATGGAATGCATGCCAATAATTTTTACAGAAGAGATTTCTTCAACTACTTGTGATACTTGGAATTCAACCTAGAGCCTCATATATGCCAGACACTCTTGTACTGAGGTATATACCCCTAGTCTTACCAATGATTTGGGAAAGGGGGAGAAAGTAAAATATTATTTGCAATGATGTTCAAATAGATAATATTAATAAAATGTAACTGTTCTATTGAAGGAACTCCAGCATAGAAAACTAGGCATCCAGTTACTAGGCCTTCCAACATACACACACACACACACACACACACACACACACACACACCTCTTCCTCATTTCTGCTCATCTCCCCTTCTATCTATCCTCTTCCTCTTCGTACTCTCTCGGGTCACATCCAACACCTCCCTCTTTTCTGAAGAGCCCTAGGACCTCTGGATCTGACTTCTTTAGGTGACAATCAAGAGAAAGGTACTGGGATACACATACTGCAGTATAGGTAAAGACATAGCTTAGTTAACCCAAACGGCTACATGCAATAGAAAGATCAGCAGTATTCTTCCATGAGAATACAAGCTTCTCAAGTCTTGTGCAGCCACAAAGGTGCTGCCCTCAAATGCCTACCTTTCTGCTGAAAGAACCACCTCTCAGTGAGTATTCATCAGAGCCTTTAAAAAATGCCCTTGGGGCCAGAGAGAGGATTCAGTTGTGAAGATGCTTTCTACCATCAAGTCTGAGCCCAGTTCCCAGGAACCACATGGTGGAAAAACAAGATTCTCACAGGTTATCTGACTTCCACATGTATCTGTAACATGTAGACACGACCATAAACATGCACACACACACACAAACACACACACACACACACACCAATTAAGGTGGGGTGGTTTTGGTGTTTGTTTAAGACAAGGTCTCTCTACATATCCCTGATTGTCCTGGAACGCACTATGTAGACCAGGCTGGAATCAAACTCACAGAGATCCTTTTGCCTCTGCCTCCCAAGTGTTGGAATTAAATGCCTGCACCACCATGCCTGGCCAAATAAAGTTACTTTTAAAAACAGAAACAAGCTTTGCCACTCTTCTGGGAAATCATAGATCTTCCTAGTTCCTCCCAAGGACAACTCACCTACTGATAGTGCCAGTATAGTTCTCAAGGAGAATCCAAGTACGGTCCTCTAACCTTCCAGCCTTTCAGCTTCACCTATTACAAATTCCTAAAGCATGGTGTGTTGCAATTTTCTATATAACCATTCATTCATTCATTCATGTTTTCATTTATTGAGTATCACCATCAACCTAAAATTATCTGATCCCCAAACCCAGCATTTAAAACTAACTTGCCGCGGGCGGTGGTGGCGCAGCCTTTAATCCAGCACTTGGAGGCAGAGACAGGCGATTTCTGAGTTCGAGGCCAGCCTGGTCTCAGAGTGAGTTCCAGGACAGCCAAGGCTATACAGAGAAACCCTGTTTCGAAAAACAAAACAAAAACAAAAAAAAAAAAAACAAAAAAAAATAAATAAATAATAAATAAAACTAACTTGCCTGGACTATGAAATAGTCTAGCAGCTACTCTTCATATCTGAGACATTATAGTTTATCAGAGAACATAGGAAAGAATAAGAAACCTTTGGATTTTTTTTTCACTTGGCAAACTGACAGACGTGTTATCATTCTTATTCTATTACTGCTCCAGACAGCTTTCATGTGTGTGAGCATGTGTGCGTGTGTGTGTGTGTGTGTGTGTGTGTGTGTGTGTAGTGTGTGTGTGTGTGTGTATACCTCATATACCTCATATACTATATATTTCCTGCAACACTCCCTTCAGACTACCTTCCTTCTCCTTGACTGTTGAAGAAATCCGTCACAAAAGGTTATGCAAATTCCCCAACGTGTTACATCTCTGCTCACTTGAGACCCCAGGACTGCAGGTGAGAGATTCTGCTCTCTGTCATTCTGCTACACCCTTCTCTGTGTTGAAGTCTGCACCTACCCCACCCCCACCCCAGCAGAGCTGTAGCCATTTTGTTCCATGCCTGTCAGCTATTTCATATTGTTGCTGTAATATTCCTCCCAGTCATTGCCACAAAAATAAATAAATTAATTAATTAATACTGACTCAGAGCAGGTCATGCTGACCATATCCCCTGTTATGTTCTGTATGTTCTAAGGTTTGTTCATCTTAAGAAATCCCACAACCATAGAACCAATTAGTATAAAGGTCAGTTACAACTGTTCTGTCAGCTAGCCAAAATATCTTGTGTCAGTGCTGATGACCTGGCCATGCTTCCTGCCCTGTGTATGAGCTCATTATGGTTTTTGTGTTTCTTTTTTTTCCTCTATAAGCCTGCCCTGAGAAATGTTTGTTGCTGTAGCTCGGATAATTCCGATCTGATCAGTATTAGGGTGTGCGTTCCATAAACCATCCCTGTCTGACAGAGATTGGTGTTTGTGTGGTTTGTGGAGCCACACATGGACCACAACACTGCATCCTTGGCCTCTGATTTTTGATCAAGATCAACTGAACGCTCAAAGGGTGAGCAATTTCTATGACAATATTTCATAGTTAAATTTAAGTGTCTTCAGCCTTGTTTTTATGTGTTAAATAAATTTATCAAGACAAGTCAGCTTGGAAATTGCTGTAAAGTTTCAAAAGCAGTCACTAAAGTCTAGATTCCTCAGACAAAACAAAGCCACTCATCCTTGAATTGCTTTTGCCAAGTGCTTGTCACTGGAATGAGAGAAGTAACTCACACCATTTAAGTGTTAATGCTGAGATTTGCCAGAGAAAAACAATTCCGCCATTTTGGGCTAAATTTGAAGCAAGTTTATTAAATACTAAATTCTGACCAAGAAATGGACTTCGGTCAGGACCATTCCCTGTAATTTCCCATCTGAGAATGACCGTGTAGCAGGGGTTTATAAGGGCAAAGCTATAGGCCACCTGTATTTTTCCATGATGCATTATTTTCCAAGAACTACAATTCCCAGAATTCTAGAAAGTCACCTGGTCCCTGAGCAGGTGGGGCTTACAGGTTAATTCTGATATCCATCTGGGCTCTAGAATTCTCCTGACTGTAGAATCTCAAAATCCAGAATTGTCTTGCAGTACACCATTAAGATATAGACTTTTAACTGAAAGTAATAAGTAAAAGTTCATTCACTAGTCATCAAATGTTAACATAAGAACAGCCTAATGTAACTACCATGGCTGGAGACACACACACAGACCTCTATTCAGCTATCAGACTACTAAAACAATGTTTTAGCCAGTGGTTCTCAGCCTGTGGGTAAAGATCCCATTGGGGCTAAACGACCCTTTCACAGGGGTCACCTAAGACCACTGGAGAACACAGATATTTACATTATGATTCAAAACAGTAGCAAAATTGCAGTTATGAAGTAGAAATAACTTTATGGTTGGGGGTGCTTACCACACATGAGGAAACACACCCACAGCATTAGGAAGGCTGAGAACCACTGTTTTAGTTAAATAGAAAATAAATCTATACCCCTTACCAATTTTCCCTCCTAATTTCTTTTAAGGTACAGGAAAACTGTGAATTAGGTATATCCCTCTATGTTCTCTGGTAGCATCGTTCCTTGAGGATTTTTATCACAACATGAGTTAAAGAGACTCAGCCAACATCAAAGGCTGAGTCTTTGGGTTCATTTTGCCTCTGTTATGAATGCTGCTCGCGTGAGGCGGTGGATAAAAGCTGACAATCAAGAGGGAAAACAAAGGCCCATACAGCAGACGCTGGAAACACGGAACAGGTGTGGGTGTTCGTTCATCCCTGGCTGCTGCATAGATTGACATTGTTAGAATCCCAAACAAGGCTTTAGCCCATCGGACAAGAGATAAAGGTAACAAAGAGAAATCACTGAAGAAATCGAGGCAGTAAACAAGCATCTGGCATAATGTTCAACCAACTAATAAACAGAAATGCAAATTAAGTCAACAAGAAACTACCTTTTTTTTTTACTATTTTACATATTCTAAGTTTCCAGTTAACAAGAAAGTAGGAAACTAAATTCTCATACATCACTGCTAGGTGACAGCACAAATAAGTCTTTGTGAGAATAATTACCATATATGCAAAGAATTGTTTAAATATTAATGCCCTCTGACTCAATAACCCCATTAAAAGCACTGGACATAGGTGTGAAGATCCTCACTGTAGAGAAAATTAGAAACTGCCTCTAAATGTCTAGAATAGATGAGCAGTGATTAAGTTTTCTATGCCTACTCAATTAAATACATTATTTTGTAAAAATGATATTTTCATATTCTCCTTAGTAAAAAATCTCTTAGCCTGGAAAAATGCACTAAGCTGTTATTTTATAGAGAGATCTTTGTATGATGTTTTTACTTTTAATTTTTAATTTATTGGTCAACACTTCTTTAAATTTTTTCTTTTTTTTTTTAATTATGTGCATATGTATGGCTGTGTTTGTGCACAGGCGTGCAGGTGGTGGTCACTCTGGCCAGAAGAGAATGTTGGATCACCTGCAACTGGGGTTATAGGCAGTTGTGAAGTACAAGACATGGGCTCAAAAAACAAGACTTCAGACCTTTTCAGCATTCACAGGTGCTCTTGTATGGCTGAGTCACCTCTCTGGTCCCAGTGGTCAACATTTTAAAACTGGGGAAAACTTACACAAATTGAGAAGACAAGGCTGACTGCAGGACAGGCTTCAAATTGGCAGTTAAGGAAAGTAGGCCTGAATCTTGGATACCATGAATTGGGCAATTACAGGCAAGTCTGGGCCTCAGAAGCTGCCCACCACCTGGCCTGAGGCAAGAACAATGGGGCAGCAGCAGTTTCCAGACTTCCTCAGCTACTTCCTCAGCAACAGTTTCCAGACTCCCCAGCAAGTTTCCAGCCCCCACACCTTGGTAATGGAACATCCATAGAGAGGGACCCAACAGATTAACATAGAAATCACCTACCTGGGAATTCCCTAATGTGCTCTATTCTTGGTAATGGGAGACCCCAGCATGCTGGACTTCTGCAGAATAAAATACTCTTTGCATTTACATACTATTTGAGTCCGGGGTATCATTCTTTGGCGAATCATGGACCCTTACAAAATGTCACATTGGACTCTACTCAAGAAAACAAAAATAAAAAGCTGACAAAATGTAAGGTGGTATACATAACTGTTCCCATTAGCCTACTTTGGATACACTGTCGTTATTCATAGGCCCATAAGTACATTTGAGTTCAAAGCCCTCAACCAAAATTTTGCAGTTAGGATAAAAAAATATATATTGTATATACAAACTTCAAATCTCTCCATAAAGAAAAGTAAAACCTCCAACATTGCTATAAATGCTTTCAATATAGTTTCTAGTGTTAGAGTTGGTTGTTGTGTTGCTTGCTTGCTTGCTTGCTTGCTCTTGTTGTTAATATTTTTGTTGAACCAGGCATAATAACCTCACCCAGCATTCAGGAGGCTGAGGCAGGAGGAGGGACATACATAGACATCTTGAACTAATAGCAAGTTTAAAGTGAGCTGGAGCTCCATAGTAAGAACCAGTCTCAAAAACACAGGACCTGGATTGATGGTCTACTTTGATAAAATGCTTGCTGTACCAACACAAGGCAAGTTTGGCTCTCCAGCATCCATATGAAAGCAAGGTGCTGCAGTGTGCTGGTGAGCCTAGGCCAGGGAGGAGACATGGGGAGATTCTTGTAGCCCGATGGCCAGCCTGTCTAGCCAAATCCAGTTACCAGGATGAGGGGAAGATTCTGACAATAAATAAATAAGTAAATAAATAAATAAAGTAGAGATTGATTGAAGAAGACACCCAACACCAACCTCTGGCCTTCAACACACACACAAGCTAAAGAATGAATTTTGTGAGATTTTTAAATGTGATAAAAGTTGACCTAAACCAAAGTGACCTTTGCTGAAAGTTCAGGCCTTTAGTAAACCCAGGGGTCTTCAGCAACAAGTGGGGAAGTGAGGGCTGTATATTTATTTCCTCTATATCCTTATAACTAGATGGTATGTTGAAATGAAGAATGACTGGCCCAAATTCTTCTATGGGTAAAGCACTTATCAATCAGCTAAAAGGGGATATATTTGCTGCCTGCAATATATAGAAAAGTTGCCCATTCTGCTCTAGGGCCAACTATATTAAAATTGTAAACTTGAACGTTTCATTCCTGCCGGGCAGTGGTGGCGCAGCCTTTAATCCCAGCACTTGGGAGGCAGAGGCAGGTGGATTTCTGAGTTCAAGGCCAGCCTGGTCTACAGAGTGAGTTTCAGGACAGCCAGGCTACACAGAGAAACCCTGTCTCGAAAAAAAAAAAAAGAAAGTTTCATTCCTAGGCAGGCAATATGCTGACAACAGGATCTGACAACATAGCGACAGGTCTGTGGAGTTGGCAGGTGAAGAACAAACAGAGCTTTAAGCCTGAGCGTTGTGGAGTTTCATACCTTAACAGGTTCTTCAGGAAAGATGACAGAGACCAGTCTCTAGATAACCAGTATACTAACTATTACTCACCTTAAAACCTAAAAATGACCCTAACATACTTGATACAACTAATGAATTTAGAGGATAAAGTTTTCTATACTCTTAAGAATTTCATAGCCGGTGTGGTCTTTCCTACCCACCCCTTCCCACCCCCGACCAGAGGTCGTTGGCACTGGCCACAAGGATGAAGGAGCAGAGTCAACAGAGTTTCAGACAGCCCCTGAATATGAACAAAAATGATAGTCCAGGATCAGCTTCAGAGAGACAGATCAACTTTATTTGGGCTGAATCAAGAATTATATAGTTTTAGGGAAGGGGGTAGGGGGATATCCAGGTGGGCAAAGGTCATTGGCTGAAGGCTAAGCACTGAGATGCCTCATTAGCATGGGGAGGCATCCCAGGAATCTCAGGGCTTGCTGAACAGGTTTCCTTATAGGAAGGAAGGAAGCTGAACCTATAATGTCACCAAGGCTAAGTGACATTCTGCAGGTAGATGATATGAGGGTTTTGAGCTCCTCAGACAAGGTCAGAGAAGAAGCCCTGATGATAAAGAGAGTCCCCATTTTTCGTGGAGCTCAGAAGGCTATCTAGACAACGGTAGAACTTCAAGTAGGAGGGCCCAACAGCCAGGCATGGTGGCACATACCTTCAATCCCAGCACTGGGAGGCAGAGGAGGTAGATCTCTGAATTCAAGGTCCACCTAGTCTACAGAGCAAGTTCCAGGAAAGCCAGGGCTCCATAGAAAGACTTTTCCCTTCCAAAAAAAATTTATACATGTATACAACGAAATATGATTATATCTATCTCTCACTCCCCCTTCCCCCAACCTCCCTGTATCTCTTCCATCCATTTTAGGGTTTCTATTGCTATGATAAAACACCATGACCAAAGCGACTTGGGATTTGCTTCATTTGACAGCTCATAGTCTACTATCCAGGAAAGTCAGAGCAGGAACTGATTACTGTAGAGGCCATGGTGGAACACTGCTTCTGCTTGCTCTGCTTGCTTTCTTATAACCAGGACCACTAGTCTAAGAGCAGTACCACCCACAGGCCTTCCCACAACAATCATCAACCAAGAAAATACCCCACAGGCCAATCTGGGGGAGGCATTTTCTCAGTTGAGTTTACCTCTTCCCAAATGACTGACAAATTACACAAAACTAGCCAGCTTACCTGCCGCCCATGTCAGCTCCTCCCCTGGGGTAATCAGGCCCCATTGCACACAGGGCTGGGCTGGAAGCTTAGTCGGGCATGGGTGGGTGCAGTGCAGAATCTCAGCAATGAGTGCACAGGCAAAGAACATGCCGGGAACTGCTTTGAGGAACTGGTTCATTTATTGAGGGAGGGAGAGAGAGGTATTTATGACCCTGGGGAGGTGGCCAGGGTCTCTGCAGCAAGGTTTGTGTGGTTGTGTAACATTAGCCAGGCCAGGGGTGTTAAGAGATACTTCACATCCATACTCAGGGGCTGTAGGGTCTGGTGTGGGGGGCTTATAAAGCCAAATAAGGAGTGAAGCCTGTTAACTGTCAAGGTAACACATTTCTTACTAGGATTAATGGTGGGAGACGGAGGAGTAGCCAACTCTTGCTGTCCTCATGTTTGAGGTATCCGAGATTGAAGCTCCCTTGACTCTTCCTCCTAACTCTGGCCCACTGTGGTCCCACACATACTCAACACAATCCTCAACCAGTTTCGTAATTTTTTTTAAATATAACCCATCACATCCAATTAACGCTGCCCCATAAGTGCATGGGTGTGGAGTCATCAACTGGCTCATGAGAAGCCTACCAGCGACCACACTCTCATAAAAGAATGTATCTTCCTCCTCCAACATGCCAAAGCTCCTCGGCAAGGGGTGGGACCGACCTGGAGAGTAGCTCCCCATCTGTGCCAGAGTGGCATGATCTATGCGAAAACTCGCAGCAGCAGCAGCCACAGGCCTTCCAGAAGCCTGAACTTCCCAGCACTCCTCGTCACTCTTCGGCTCTTGTATTCTGTCTGCTTCCTCTTCTGCTGTGTTCCCTGAGCCATGGTGGGAAGTGTTAATAAAGACTCCCACTTAGGACTCAGCATCTTGATAAAGATAATTAAGAAGATTCACGACAATCTTTTGAAAGTAGACTCCGTTGATTAGATTAAGTTTCCAAATTGCAATTCTTAACTTTTAAGTAAATTGTTTCTGGACATAATGTATCTTAGTTTTTAGTGTGTTTAAACATGGTCCTAATAGCCGTTGCTCTGAACTCACGCTGTAACAGCTAGCCTTTAACTTGTTAGCTGCTATGGCTTCCAGTAGGAATAAAGGTGTGTGCACATCCAGCTCAGTTTTTGTTTGTTTGTTTTGTTTTTTTTTTTGAGACAGGTTTCTCTAGTTACCCGGCTGTCCTGGAACTCACTCTGTAGACCAGTGCTTGGCCTCGAACTCGGGAATACCGCCCTGCCCTCTTGTTTTTTTTTTTTTTAAGTGTTAAACTGGACTAGAAAGATGGCTCAGTGGTTAAGAGCACTGACTGCTCTTCCAGAGAACTCAGTTCCCAACACCCACATGGTAGCTCACAACCACCAGTAACTACAGCTCCACATGATCCATTGTGTTCTGATGATCTTGGACCCATGCATGTATGTGGTGTACATGCATACCGTCAGGCATGCACACACACATAAATAAAAGTGTTATATTTGAGAACAAAAGAATATTTTAAAAAGTAAACTATAGATCTGCTTTCTTGATCTATGTTAAATGTCATAACTTTATTCCACCTTACACCATCAGAATGGCTAAGATCAAAAACTCAAAGGACAGGAACTGGAGAGATGGCTCAGCACTGACTGCTCTTCCAGAGGTCCTGAGTTCAATACCCAGCAACCACATGGTGGCTCACAACCATCTGTAATGGGATCTGATGTCCTCTTCTGGTTGTCTGAAGAGAGCTACAGTGTACTTGTACATTAAAAACAACAACAAACAATCAAACAAAAAACTCAACCCTAAAGGACAGCTTGTATAGCAAGGTTGTGGAGCAAGGGGAACAGTCCTCCACTGCTGGTGGGAATGCAAACTTGTACAACCATTCTGGAAATCAATTTGTGGTTTCTCAGAAAACTGGAAATATTTCTACCTCAAGACCTAGCTATACCACTGCTGGGCATATACCCAAAAGATGCTCTACATCCCACAAGGACACTTGCTCAACTATGTTCATAGCAGCTTTAATTGTAATAGCCAGGAAATGGAAACACCTAGATATCTCAACTGAAGAATGGATACAGAAAATATGGTATATCTGCACAATGAAATACGACTCAGCCATTAAAAATAAAGACATCATGAATTTCACAGGCAAATGGATAAAACTAGAACATATTCGAGTGAGGTAACCCAGACCCAAAAGGACATGCATGGTATGTAGAATATTAGCCATAAATACAGAATAACCATGCTATCAACAGACCCAATGAGCCAAAAAGAGAGGATGGTTGAATCTTTCTCAGGAGGGGAAACAAAATAGATATAGAAGATCAATGGAAGGAGGGAACTGGGTGGCAGAGGGGATGGGGAGGGGAGAGGAGGGGGCAGCATATATAGGAAGAGCAGGCAGAGAGAAGGAAGATCAACAGTGGTGGGGAATCTCTAGGACTGAGACCTGGGATGGGGAGAGGCCCCAGGGGTCTAAGGGGCAACTCTAACTGAGACTCCTAGCAGTGAGGGATATGGATCCTGAAGTGGTCACTTCCTGTAGCCAGGCAGGACTCCAAGTGGAGGGATAAGGACAGCAACCCATCCACAAAACATTCCACCCAACACGTGTCCTGCCTACAAGGTGTACAGGGACAAAGATAGAGCAGAGATTAAGGGAATGGTGAACCAATGACTGCTCCAAATTGAGATCCATCCCACAGGTAAGAACAATTACCTGACACTATTAATGATACTGTTTTGCTTGTAAACAGGAAACAACTGTCCCTCTGAGAGGCTCCACCTAGCAGCCAATGGAAAGAGATGCAGAGACTCACATCCAAACATTAGATGGAGCTCCGGGAGTCTTATGGAAGAGTTGGGAAAAGGACTGAGGGACCAGATGAGGACAGGGACTCCACAGGAAGACCAAGAGTCAACTAACCTGAACCTTTGAGGGCTCCCAGAGACTGAATCACCAACCAAAGAGCATACATGGGCTGGGCCTAGGCCCCTGCACATATGTAGCGGATGAGCAGCTTGGTCTTCATGCAGGTCCCCCAACAACTAGAGCAGGGGCTGTCCCTGAGCCTGTTGCCTGGCTGCCTGTGGATCCTGTACCCCCAAATGGACCACCTTGTCTGGCCTCAATGGGAGAAGATACCCTAGTCCCACATCGACTTGATATGCGGTGGATGTTAGTGGTGATGAGGGTGTGACACCCAGAAGGGAAAGGTGGAATGGGGAGTGGGGGGGAGGACTTATGTGAGAGAGTACTGGGAGGAGAGGAAGGGCTGATATTAGGATGTAAAGTGAATAAATAATTAAAAAAAAAAAAAGTAACAGCTGTCGCAAGCCAGTAGAGCATTAATGACTGATGGGAGAGAACCAGCCACCTTGGTTGGTACCATCCTGGGCTGATGGTCTTGCATTCTATAAGAAAGCAGCTGAGTAAGAGCAAGCCAGTCGGCAGCACTCCTCCATTGCTCAGTATCAGCCCTGCTCCATGTTCCTACCTGTTTGAGTTCCTTCCGACTTCCTCAATGATGGACTATGATGTGAAAGTTAAACCAATAAACCCTTTTCTCCTATGTGCTTTTGGCACAGTGTTTCACCACAGAAACCCTAAGCAGACAAACTGTTTCTTCGGTCTTCTAACTGGACTGAAGACAGTTACTCTCCAGAAATCCACCAGCCTTCAGACCAGATTGAGATGTTGAGGTCAAGGCTTGTGGATCAAGCAGCTACTGGTCCTCAGCTCTCTGATAAAGACAGCTATTCTTAAATACCTAGACCCTTTATGTAAGCCAACCTAATAATCCTTTTGATATGTTATATCATATATCTGATATATCATTCTATGATCTGTTCCTCTAGACAGCCTAATACAGTGTCTAATACAAGACACTCAAAAAAAATGTATCAGTGAATGTATTTCAATAGTGATTAAAAACTGAAACCTTAACATAAAGTCACTATGAATGTGATTATACTGGCCGGCGGTGGATGGCGCATGCCTTCATACCAGCACTTTGGAGGAGAGGCAAGGCGGATTTCTGAGTTCGAGGCCAGCTGTTCTACAGAGTGAGTTCCAGACACCGGGCCTACACAGAGAAACCCTGTCTCGAAAAAAACAAAAAACAAAACAAAAAACAAAAAAAAAAAAAAAAAAGAATGTGATATCTGTAAGTGTAGGTGTGGGTACTGTCGTGGGTTGAATAAGAATGGTTCCCATTGGCTCATAGATTTGAATGCTTGGTCATTAGGGAGTGGCACTACTTGACAGGGATTAGAAAATGTGACCTTGTAGAAATGGGTATGGCCTTGAAGGAAGGGTGTCACTGGGGGTGGGCTTTGGGGTTTCAGATGCCCAAGCCAGTCCCAGTCTCTCTTCCTGCTGCCTACTGAATCTGGATATAGAACTCTCAAGCTCCTCTCCAGCACCACGTCTGCCTGAATGCAACCATGTTTCCCACCATGACGATAATGGACTAAGCCTCTGAAACTGTAAGCCAGCCCCAATTAAATAATTTTCCTTTATAAGAGTTGCCATGGTCATGGTGCCTTTTCACAGTAACGGAACACTAAGACAGGTACCATATTGGTAACTCAGATACTGCCATAACTAGATCCCGTGGAGAAGAGATTCTAAACTGGAGAGTGACATTCGAGTTGCTTATTAACAAATAATTATGTGGAGAAACAAGGAAAGCAGGATCCAGGAAGAGAAACACAGCAAAGGCCTCAGCTGATCTAATGGGAGGCTCTGGAATTTAGATAACCTTCTACCTGTATTACTTAATGTCATGATTGATTCCTAAGCAGATAAGGTCGGATGGATGAACATGCCAAAGATGAGGTTTCCCCTAGCAACTGGAAGAATAAGGGTGGGTGTCTTACGAGGCTGTATGCTTGATGGCTGCCTAAAGTGACTTGCTCAGCGGCGTTTTATCCAGACCACTACCCCACATGGCACCTCCACAATGGAGACTCCATCAATCACTACTAGAAAACCCTAGGCGGGCGGTGGTCGAGGCCATTAAATCCTGCACTTGACAAGGCAGGTCTCTGAGTTCGAGGCCAGCTGTCTACAGATGATTCCAGGACAACCAGGACAACACAGAGACACCCTCCTCCATAAACCATAATAAGAAAATGCCCTATGGCTGGATCTCATGGAGGCATTTTCTCACTTGAGGCTCCCTCCTCAGATGACTCTAGCTTATGTCAAGTTTTCAAGCTATCCAACAGTCAGTTCTGTCAATGCAGCTTCCATCAGCTAATAGCAATCCCAAACTGGGGACCAAGCAGCAGTATTGCTAATAGCTAAGGGAACAAGAATGCCTGTTGCAAAGGCCAAGGCCTGAGCAGTAGTGTACATTCTTTGCTTCAGTCCTGGGAACTCCTCAGATCCACTTGCTTTTGCTGGCCAGATCTAAGAGTATCTCATCCAGGAGTCTGGTACTTATCTTTTCTTAAGGAAATATTAGTTGCAGAGTTAATAGAGCATCATGGAACCCCACTGTTACGCTGTTCTCCAGAATGGTCCTCTAAACCAGTGCTTCTCAACCTTTGCATATCACATATCTGATATCCTGCATTTGATTCATAACAGGAGGAAATTTACAGTTATGAAGTAACAACGAGATAATTTTATGGTTGGGGTTCTCCACAACATGAGAAACTATATTAAAGGGTCCCAGCATTAGGAAGGTTGAGAATCGCTGTTCTAGATCCTTTTTAAAAAAGATTTAACTGTGCATGTATGAGTGCAGGTGACCCAGACTCCAGGAAAGACAGCATCAGATTCTTCAGAGCTAGAGTTATAGGCATTTGTGAGCCGACCGACATGATACTAAGAATTGAACTCAGGTCCTCTGCAAAAGCAGCCAGCATTCTTGACCTCTGAGCCAGCTCTCCAGTCCCTCCTCTCAAATTAACCAGTGCTTTTCAAGACTGTCAGGAAGACTGAGAGCAAGGAGAGTCTAAGAAACTGTTAGGACCAAAAGGAGTCCACTGATTCATGACAATCAAACTAAATGCAATACGGTGGCCTAGATGGGGTCCTGAAACAAATCTATGTTAGGTAAAAACTAAAAATATCTGACTGAATAAGCTATGGACTTCAGTAAGGACTTCCATTAATAATTAGTTGGCTGGGGCCAGAAAGATGGCTCAGTGATAAGAGTACCAGCACTTTTACAGAGGACAGAGTTCAGTTCCCAGCACCCATATCTCAGCTTACAGCAGTCTTCTAACTCCAGTCTCTGGGTCTCTGGCTTCCTCAGGTACCAGGAATTGTAAATGTATACAATTACACATGTGCAGGCAAAACACCCATACACGCACACATTAATGTAACTTACAACTTACATAAGCATTTAAAAAGTAATGTCTGCCATCTCCCTAGGGTAGAATAGTAATTTTATAGTTTACTGTCTTGACCAGTGGGTGAAGAATTTTCAGAACTATTTGTCTTTCTCATTAAGGCAGTTCTTTACCC
The DNA here is from genome assembly GCA_021653895.1 of Mastomys natalensis. Lineage (NCBI taxonomy): Eukaryota > Metazoa > Chordata > Mammalia > Rodentia > Muridae > Mastomys > Mastomys natalensis. The sequence continues at coordinate 37,659 of JAJTUV010002698.1, read as the reverse complement.
ACAAGCATGACCCAAGTATGTCCCACGTAATTATTTATTCTGGAAGTGGGGAGATGTCTATGAGGTAGATTAGGAACTCAGTAAGTCCCAGGGGAGAAGCCATGTACAACATCTCAGATGTTCCTATCGAAAAAAGGAGTTGACAACTACACAATCCCTAGGGTCAAGGTAACCTGATTGAGCTCTTCCTGAGTATGGTTCTCTCCTTCACAACAACATAGATTACATATCAGGATGGATAGTAGGTTTTTGGACACCTGTCTTTGTCCATAGTTACACTTAAAAAAACCATAGCTGCGGGCGTGTGGCGCACGCTTAATCCCAGCACTGGAGTAGAGGCGGCGATTTTGTTGAGGCCAGCCTGTCTTACATGGTTCAGATAGCCGGGCTTACACAGAACCCTTCGAAAAACAAAAAAAAAAAAAAAAAAAAGATAAAAAACCAAGCTCTAGGACTGGGCGGAGATCATAATCGTTTATTAGGATGGTCGTGACCCAACCTTGAGAAGTGGAAGTGGCAATACTCTTCCGTTGATCCAGCGAATTCATCACTTTTATATGTCTCCAAAGCTCTCTGTAGGCCATGCCTGATGATAACTTATCACAATTTGTTCAGACAATGGAGTGCGTCACTGGGCCTCTACCCTTCTGTACCTTTGCTATCAGTTAAATCTCTCCTATAACAGCATCTGGCCTGGAGAGGCATCAGGGAGCCTCTCAGTGACACCAGTGTCCCATGAACACATTCACCAAGGTAAATGTGTTCCCTAAGAAATACTTTACTGTCCTGTCCAATAACATCCAGGAAATATGAACGCAGGTATTTGACCTGCTAGTTACAGGAATTTTTCCCCCGATGTCCAGTAGAATAAATAACTTTTAATATAAAAATATGTTCCTATCTACCACTTAAAACCACCCAGCACACAGATGAATCTGAGAAGGACTGAAGTGGTCCATGAGGAGATGCTGATTAAAGTAGGAGAGCCCTGTGGCCTCCCAACCCATCTGCAGCCCCTGGTCCTGCTGAGAAGCCTGTGATTTCTGAAGGGCCCACTTCAGTCAGTATGAGCCTGTCATACCTGCAGTGTGTCTACTAATTTGAGCATTTGTTTACTTCTTGACTGGATTTAGGGGGGCAGAAGGTCCTTAAACACATCTGCCTCTAAGCCTCTTGTCCCTCTAACTTATAGGGGTGATGGAAGGAACACCAGAGTTTCTTCTCGTTTATCAGAAATATAATACACATTCAACTTAAAGGCACACAGAGAAGTCTTTTAATTCCTTGGGGAAACATCTCCTGGGGTAATTGCATGTATTTTAGTTACCACAGAGATAATTTTATCCTTACTTGTTTGTTACTGAAAAATAAAAACTATGGTGAATGGTTTACAATTCACAGACACAGACAATTTCATCTATTTTGACATCAAAGAAGACAAAAATCAAGCAAATTCTGAGAGATTAAAACAATACAGCATTCTAAAATGTCTTTTGTTTATTTTATTATTTATCTTCTAATAGCCCACAGAAGTGACTGAAAATATTTGCAGGCTAATTTTAAACAACATGAAGTAGAGAATAAGCACTAAATACTTAAAAAAATAAAATAAAACTTTTACCTTACTTATTAAACTAGGAAGAGTTCTTCTGAAATGCAGGAAATTAGTCTACAATATATTAATGAATGGAGGACATGTGTTTCCTGGTAAATATTTTAAACATGGAGTATATGTGCAAAAAACAAAACCAAAACAAAACAAAAAAAAAAACTTCTTTAGGATATGAAATTTTTCAAGTCACAATCCCCTGAACAGACTAATACAAATTTATTTTCCACCTGACGTCAGAAGTGCAAAAATCATTAAAAAATAAAAATATTTCTATTGTTCTCAGAAGTCTACAGATAAATCCCGCAAGTCTTTAAAGGCTTTGCAACAAAACGAACCACGGTCTCTTGGCAAGCTCCTTGCTTATGAGCTTGGGAAACGGGGCTTCTCATTCTGTGTGCAAGCTGTACTGTTAGCTTATCTCCATCTGAAAATCACCTTCAGAGTGAAGACCCAGCAGTGACCTCTGTCAGCATATGCCACCGCCTGCATATCTGCAAGTCTGCACCAAAAGGTCCCTGGGCAGCTGCAACCCTCAGCTGATAATCAGGACACAGATTCAAGACAGGAAGTAGAGGCCAAATATTCCAGTTTACAGATGCTGTTCTTCATAAAAATGGCAAGGGCTTTTGGATCAGAAATGGACAACATGTTAAAAAAAAAAAAAAATGGAGGCAACTGGGTAACTTCAGTGCTGGGGATCTGCCGAGGATTCAGGGTGCTCGCGTCACAGATGAAGACACTTAGCTGTAGGAAGCTGTGCTATCTGGGCTGCACGTCTACACACCTCAATTGTCTGGCTCACCTCTACTTCTAAATAACCGTGCCTGATGCTCAAAGGAATGCCCCAAACAGCATCTCAGCTGCTGCAGATGTTTCTGAATCAAAGAGAGGTCACACAAGGCCTAGGGTTTTATGGAATCTGGGGCACCTTGTCTAGTGTTACACTTAACAATGATGACCTCGAAGTTGGTGATGTAATTGAGGGCTCTGTTACACCCTTCTCTATTAGTCGTGCCACTGGGCTGAGTAGAAAACACCAGTCCTCCACAGAATGAACGACTGTAGCTTATATAACCAATGAGCCCGTGGTTTCTTGGAACCTGACTATCCAGAAAGAACTACCCACCCACCAACTGTTTAACCTTCCGTGGTGGATGCATGGTGGCCACCGATGTGTTAATGCAGCCAGAGCATCCTTAGGTGATGGTCCTGAGGAAGACCTTACGTTTTGTAGGATTCACAATAGTGTTTGACTGGCTCACTCGAAACCGAGGCAGCTGTGCAACTTTGGTAAATTCCTGTGTCACGGTAAAAGAACTCTGCTCTTCTGAGCCTCCCTTTAGGACTTGGAAATGGAAGGTAGTGCAGTTTTCTCTGGCCGTCTACCAGCATGGACCCCAGGTTTCTTGGGGTACATTTGGCTAGCAATCTTAAAGAAGTCCTCAGCAGCATCAAAGCAATGAGCCGGTCCTGCAGTTTAAAAAGAAAAGAGAAAAGGGAAGCTTGCCAAGTTAGAAACCAAGCCACACGGATGAAAATTTAATAGACAATAAAGCCTGCCTTAGAAATAACCCCAGGCAAGTAAAACATTCGTTAAACATTTCAAATCTTACAAACTTGCCTTACCCTTCATTTACATTATCTGAGATATTTCCACCAATATTTGTAATGTGAGCTATGTATGTGCAGAAGTGTGTGTGTGTGTGTGTGTGGTGTGTGTGTGTGTTTCAGGTGAGCCAGAGGTCCTAGGTTGATCCTCAAGAACCACCCTACCTTTGTTTCACGATTTTTTGAAACAGACTCTCACTGGGATCTGTGAGGCACCTGACCAGCTAGGCTGGCTGGCCAGCAAGCCTATTTCTCTGTGTCCCAGCCCTGAGTTTGCAAGCAGTGCCAGCATGTCAGGCTTTTAAAGTGGTGCTGGAGAACAAACTGAACTATCTCCCCAACCCCTCCACCAATCCTGTCAATCTTAGGCTGGATAGATGCTTTGACCATTTGACCTAATGTTGAAACTAACCACACAGCAGGACTCATCTGAAAAACAGACTCTGGCCACAGCCTGAACCTCAACAGCTTTAGATGAAATCCAGAAATCCTTCGGAACATCAAAGCTTTTCAGGTGGCTGTGGTGCCATCAGCCACAGGTGCATACAACAGCAGTAGCATGCACCACTATGTCCAGTGGAGTTGGTAAGGCTGGAATGGGTGTCCCAGGAAATAACAGAAAAGTAAACCCAAACAGGGAAGATAAGGAAGACAACTACTCACCACAATCAAGAGATACCTCTCGGAGAGCTCCCAGCTGGCCGGGAAGATAGAAGTCTCTTCAGCCAGTTTTAACAGCATCTCTCGGGCTTTCCTCGTGTTTTTAGAATCGCTCATGGTGCTGAGTTTGGTCACTGACAATAAAGAGTCGGCTTCCCTTTGAAAGCCTAAGATAGAAAAATGTGAAGTCATCACTAGGAAGTGCCCTCGCTGTGATAATATCCCTGTGATTATTAAGGGATCCTGCCTGGTGTGGTGGTACACACCTTTAATCCCGTAACTTGGGAGGCAGAAGCAGGAAGATCTAGTCAACTGATGGAAAATTAACTTTCCCAAAGACAGAAAAGACTCAAAAAACGAAATTGCTCAGACTGACTTGTAAACGGTAAACTATTAGCCCACATGGGTACTGAGCGAGTTAAGAGGGCAGAGCATCCACCTAACCCCACTGACCCCAACTAAGACACCCAGGGCTTCCACCCAGCACCCAGCGCGGAAATCTATGCCAGAGGATCATGTTACCTCAAAGCAGAATATCAGAGACTCCAAAGGTGATCACTTATTTTTGAATACTAGAGCAAGCTTTTTTATGATGTGGGGACATATTTATTCAACCCTAGTAGAATTAAGAAAGGCCACTTACTCAGTGCCAACCATAATGGCAAGTGGATTTTCCCACCCCTGCAACTTTTTTCTCCCTTTTGCTTCTTTTAGAATTTTCTATTGTGTCTTAATATCTCTTACAAACAATATTTCTCTCACCTATCATATTTATAAAGCTATTACTACTTGGACAATCGCTCTCCATCTAACTCAACCAATAAATAATGACAAAAATAGTCAGTAATAACACCCATATGACTTCACTATCTTGTGCTGTCGTGTACTTGGGGACAGATGAAGTCATATGGCCAAGTAACATGGACTTGTGACAACAGAAATATTAAAGTTTATGCTTGAGAGCATAAAAGAAACACTGAGGACCTAGTCAGTATAAGGTAATTTAATTAGTCAGTGGCTGACAGTCTTTTGACAAAAAGATTGTTGAAATAATCTCTTGTGCACTGTGTAATGAAGCATCACCTGTCTCAGCGTTTTGTAAACATCTTCTCCATCACCTTCCGATTGATTTAATAAAGAGCTGAAAGCCCTACTGCAAAACAGGAGGGGAAAGGCAGGACGTCTGGGCAGCGTAAGGAACTCTGGGAAAGAGCCTGAGTCAGGAGAAAAATTAAGTGCCAGCACTCAGGAGGTAAGGAACCACACAGCAGAACAAATATTCCTATAGATGGGCCAATTTAAGTAAAAGAGCTAGTGGGAACAAGCCTCAGCTAAGAACAAGCTTTCAGAATAAATAAAAAGGTCTCCATGTCATTACTCCATGGCTGGTGGGTCTGAGACCGTGATGGAAAAAGTGAAAAGCACGTGACCAGTTGTTTTCACCGTTTCACAATCTCTCTCAGACTCACCCAGATCTTCTAGGATTCGTCTCCATCTGTTCCTCACTTCCCTGCGGATCTGCCGCAGGGTGTAGATATCATAGTTGAGTCTTTGCCACTCCTGCAAAGAGATAAAAATTCACATTTACTTACACTCTCTGGCCTAAAACCCCTATCGCATCTCTGAACTGCATGTTGCCTAAACCTGTGGTTCTCTTCACTAACGGCAACATAATCCTAAGAGAAAAGGAGGCGTGCATGAGGCAGAGTTAACGGGAGCGTCAGCAGCTGCCATTGCTGGAGAATCTCTCCGCTTCTAGGCGATGTCCTAAGTGTTACTTAGACTTTCTGATTATGAATTCTCTCCACTGCAGTGACCTTACCTGAAAAATGTGGTGAGCAATAGTAAGATTTCCACGTAAGGCCATTTGTCAAGATGTAAAGTATAAAATATTAGGACAAAGGTTGTCTCAGCAGGTAAAGTACTTACCACTCAATCTCGAGGACCAGAGTTCAGATACCTAGCACCCTGTAGATGCCCAGTGGGTATGGGGGTAGGTCTATCAGTGCTCACAGGCAGAAATACTGGGGGGAGGGGGGGCAGCATGTTCCTGGATAGCTAGACTGGCCAAGCTGGTGAGCTCTGCCTTCATCAAAAGTGACCGAGGAAGACTGCTCACATCAGCGTGAGTACACACCACACACACACACACACACAACACACACACAAGAAAAAATGCCAATGCCTGCCTACAACAAAGGCATAATAAAATCTATGTATTTGAAGCAATTTATAGATGAAGAACTAAGGCTCAAATAATATATATAATGAATCTAATATATTCCAGGTAATAAATATTAGAAGAGGTGTTTGAATCTAAGTTTTACTCAAAAATTCATGAAAAAAAAAATAGCAAGAATCTACATCTCGGTTTGTTATTGGGATGATATATAGAGATCTAGGAATCCCAGGCACCTGATTCCTAGCTGTGTTCCCCATACCATATCTTAGAATCACTCGTGACGTGGTAAACTGTTCGGGCACACGGGGATCCATTAAAAGGTTACCACATTCTGGAAAGTCCTTTGTCAGCTTTTGGGTAGTAGGGCACCATGTTGATCTGGATCTTAGGTCTTCACTAAGATTATATCTAAGCATTCTCTGATGGCAGTGATCTCAACCTGTGGGCTGACACCCCTTTGAGGGTCACATATTGGATATCCTGCCTATCAGATATTTACTATGACTCTATCAATAGCAAATTACAGCTATGAAGCAGCAACAAAATAATTTTATGGTGGGGGGATCACCACACATGAGGAGCTGTGTTAAAGGGTAACAGCACTAGGAAGGTTGAGAGCCACTGTCTTCAGGTGTCACAGAAGTTAGCTTTTAGGGAGACTTATCTGTAAAGAAGCTCACTTAGTGAACACCTTTTCCTTTCTTAGAAAAGACACAACTGAGCCAGGCAGTGGTGGCGCACGACTTTAATCCTAGCTCTTGGGAGCAGAGGCAGGCGGATTTCTGAGTTCGAGGCCAGCCTGGTCTACAGAGTGAGTTCCAGGACAGCCCGGGCTACACAGAGAAACCCTGTCTCGAAAAAAAACAAAAAACAAAAAGAAAAGACACAACTGTCTTCACTCTCAGCTTCAGAGAGCAGCATTTTAAACGTGTGGTTTAAGACTCGAGCTATTTAATATTTTGACTCCTGTAACTGAAAAGGTTTCAACAACGACCATTCTCTCCCTGCTCAATTCCTTTCAAAACACACTTGCCTTGCAGACTGCCATTCGTCTCTCATGGAACCTAAGCTCGGCTGCCATGCGAATGCATCAAAAGATACCACTCTGAAAGGAGAAGCTAACAAAATACAGTGGGCTTTGTCAGGACTGCATTTGAGACCGTATCTGAGGACTCATCATGAGAAAGCTTTCTGCTACTCTATTTAAGGCAGAAAGTTGTGCGTTTCCTAGTCCTTAAAAAAATAATAAAAATAAAAAGAGCCAACAAGCAGGTGCACATGGGCACGGTGCCTAGAAGCAAAGACAGAAAGGTCTTAGAGGACCCAATTGAGGTTTGAATTACAGCACCACATGTTAGCACACAACCTTCTGAAATTCCAGTTCCAAGGAGCTCTGGTGCCCTCTTCTGGTCTCTGGGGGCACTTCACGCATCCGATACACCGACACATGTGTAGTCCAAACACCCATATACCTAAATTTTTTTTTTTATTTAAAAATAAATACTACGCAATCCTGGCATCTTAGCATCACATTAAAGCATACCTAGAACAACTCCTGCACCCAGACTGGATAAACTGTGAAGGATAAACTCGAACCACTGTCTTTTCAGCAGGAAGATCTTATAGTACTTAAGTGATGACTCGATACAACATACTGTGTTGAGCCAGCCTGTCTGCCTAGGATTGGATCCAGCCCACTGCCAGCCTACTTCACTGCCTATGCCTCCTCTGCAACACTGCCTACACCACAGTGGCTTACTATGAGGCTCAGTTGTTTCTGTGGCCTTCAGATGGAAGTCAGCATACACGCTCTTCCAAGTCAGTGCAGATATAGTTAAAAACTACCAGGGGGCTGCAGAGGTGGCTCAGCAGCTAAGAGTGCTCTCTGCCCTTCCACAAGACCTGCATTTGGCTCCCAGCACTGATGTCAGATGACTCCCAACTGCCAGTGTGTCCAGACCTGAATCCTGCTAATTCCAACAGAGATTCCATCCCCCGTGACAAGAGATGCTGTGCTTGAATAATCCTGGCTACCCAAGAACAGTTCACATGGTGACCTCTCCCCTCCCCACTCCTGTTTATTGCTATGGGTATCTCAAGACCTGGCCGTGGCTGACTACTGGAAGAGACTCTGCAAAGAAAAGTTCCCGAGCAGTCAGGACAGAACGAACGTACGAGGAAGAAAAGTCAGTAAGAGAGGGCCAGTAAGGGCTGAGAAGATGGCTCAGTGGTTGGGGCACTTGCTGTTCTTGCAGAAGACCTGGATTTGGTTCTCAGCACTCACATGGCAACTCACATCCCTAACTCCAATTCCAGAGGCTCTGATGCCCTCTTCTGGTCATTGAGGGCACTGCATGCATGTGATACACATACATGCATGCAGGCAAAACACCCACACACACAAAAATAAATAAATAAATCTTGACAAGGAAGGAAGGGCATAAAAGTTTGTAAAAGCCAGAAATGACAACCCGTAATTCCTGGTCACAACAGTTCCAGAGAACTGTCAGGTTTTCAGAGTCAAGAGTCTCAACCCCCAGGTTGAGCCGTAGCTCAACCCCCAGGTTGAGCCGTAGCTCAACCAAGGGTCAAAAATCTCATACCTGGGCCCTGTACCCAGACAGTAAACATTAGAGGATGCTCTATCTCTTCCTGCTGCTGCCAAGCACTGTAGAGATAAAGGATGAAAGGTCACTAGGGACTACCTTCTTACCTACTCACCCTCACCAGCTGACTGGTGACACGCGCCTGGGTCCCAGCCTCCCCTACTGTAAATAACCTGCGCACAGATGAGTGGGATCGCACTTTCACACATCCATTTCATCCACTATCATTATCTTTTTGACACAATAATACAAACTCTGAAACTAGTAGAAGCCTGAGTGGAATGGAATTGAAAATTAAATTTAATAGAATGACTGGTCGGAGGAGAACAAATTCCCCTTAAACGCAGTGCTCCAAAAAACCAGAGTGAATGTGGGAACAGATGAGGAAGGGCAACACATACAATCTTCTCCAGTTACTATTCTTCATAACTAGAAGAAGAAAAAAAAAAAACTATTTCTTTACACTAGAAAGGAACACGTTCTTTTTTTTTTTTTTTTTTTTTTTTTTTTTTGGTTTTTCGAGACAGGGTTTCTCTGTGTAGCCCTGGCTGTCCTGGAACTCACTCTGTAGACCAGGCTGGCCTCGAACTCAGAAATCCGCCTGCCTCTGCCTCCCAAGTGCTGGGATTAAAGGCGTGCACCACCACCGCCCGGCTAAGGAGCACTTTCTTGATGTGCTTCTAGAACTCTTAAATTTTAAGCATTTGCTTTTTAAGCTCCATACAACTTGATAATAGAAATTCAAAACCAGCCAGGCAGTGGTGGAGCACGCCTTTAATCCAAGCACTTGGGAGGCAGAGGCAGAAAGACTTTTTCTGAGTTCGAGGCCAGCCTGGTCGACAGAGTGAGTTCCAGGACAGCCCAGGCTACACAGAAAAACCCTATCTCGAAAAAAAAAAAAAAAAAAATCAAAATCAGTTAAAGAACTTTCATCAGAGAATTTCATTCCATTAAGCACCAAACATCAGATTTCTTTTTTTTTTTTTTTTTTTTTTTTCCTTTTTCTTTTTTTGGTTTTTCGAGACAGGGTTTCTCTGTGTAGCCCGGGCTGTCCTGGAACTCACTCTGTAGACCAGGCTGGCCTCGAACTCAGAAATCCACCTGCCTCTGCCTCCCAAGTGTAAACATCAGATTTCATTGTCTTAACTTGTACTTGTTTCCTCATAATTTCTGAAACGGTATGTTGTGGTCGGTGTGCTGTGATGGCCTTAATTATTAAGAACAAGGGAAGGAGCAAAGATCCAGCAGAAAGAATAATGCAGAATTAATTCTGTGAAACACCTGGGAACCAAGCCAATTATGTGCGACTGAAATGAACACCTGGGGATATTCACAGCTACATTTGGGGAGTGGTCTTCTCTTCAGGTAGCCAAATCAGATTAGAACTAACTGATACAAAGGTTAAAATAACAATGTGAAAGAGACAGAAAATAAAGTCATCTCATGGCACCATCTTCCAGCTTTGAGTGCCAGAGCTGGCTGAGACCCTGGTGATTTGAATGAAAATAGCCCCCACAGGCACGAGGGGGGTGCAATGATTGGAGGTGTGGCCTTATTGGAGGAAGTGTGACTTGGGTGAGGGGGGTGAGGTTTCAAAAGCTCAAGCCAGGCATAGAGTCTGCCAATCCAGATGTAGAACTCTCAGCTCCTTCTCCAGCACCATGTCTGCCTGCATGCTGCCACAGTTACTGCCATGGTGACAATGGACTAACCCTCTGAACTGTAAACCAACCCCAATTAAATAATTTCCTAAGAGTTGCCGTGGTCATGGTGTCTTTCCACAGCAAAGAAACCCTAACTAGCACATACCACCTTTCTCCTGCACAAAACCAAAGCATTGTGTTCTCCACGGCTGAGGAGCTGGCTCAGCAGTTAAGAGTACGTATTGCTCTTGCAGAGGGTCCAGGTTCAGTTCCTAGCACACACATGGCGGCTCACAACCATATGTAAAAGTCCAGTTCCAAACAAGCTCAGGCTCTCTTCTGACTCTGTGGGCACCAGATGTGCACATGGTGTACAAATATGCATGCCAGCAGAACATTCACACATAAAAATAAGTCTTAAAAAAATTAAAACACTGTATTCTTTCACTAGTGTCTCCCCTGTCACCACTCCAACCTTTGATACCAAAAGTCTCTGCTTGTATAAATTTGCCACTTCTGAGTCCAAGTGAAAATGAAATCAGACAGTATTTGTCTCTGTGTGTCTGCTTATCCCATTTAGATCATAAAACAACGACCTCTAAGTTCATCCACACTAAAGCAAATGGCAGGATGCCCCCACCCTTTGATTTGGATATGTTCTTACTATTGTAGCCCAAGCTGTCCTCCTGTTTCTTCTTCTTAAGTCCCTGAATGTTGAGATTACAGAGCTGAGACACCCACTATCCTCTAGTGTGTGCTGGCCCTCCATGCCCTGGACCAAGAATGATCGCGTCGTCATCCCTCTACATCTACATCCTACTTAGCCTTCAAGATTCAGCTCAAATGCCACCACCTCTTCCAGCTACATCGGTTTGTCCTTCACTACTAGAGTGTAGAACCTGAGTTCATCCATGTCCTAATAAAGAGAATAAACTTTTTTTGAGACCCTCTAGCATGCAGAGGCTGAAGCCAGGCCATCTGCGTTCCAGGAACTCCACAAAAGGGCAGAACCTAGAATGCAGGTAATCTGGTTCTTAGGCCCTGGGTTCCAAGGCAGGCTAGCCACATGATAGATGATTAGATAAGATTAAATTCTTTTAGCCGGGCGGTGGTGGCGCACGCCTTTAATCCCAGCACTTGGGAGGCAGAGGCAGGCGGATTTCTGAGTTCGAGGCCAGCTGGTCTACAGAGTGAGTTCCAGGACAGCCAGGGCTATACAGAGAAACCCTGTCTCGAAAAAAGAAAAAAAAAAAAAAAAAAAAAGATTAAATTCTTGAAAAAAGTACACAGGTGTTTCCCACAAAATCCTTCCACTGTATTTTTATAATGTCTGTTGATATTGCATGACTTGTTTTATGATTCCCCCTCACCCTCCCTGGTTTTGAGGTTTTTTTTCCCTTTATAATCCCTTCTCAATCAGGCCTCGGGGTCGACACTCCCCTTGTGAGTCTAGGCCTCAGCCGGCTGATTTCCCGAAAATAAAGCCTTTGACTTTTTGCAGCAAGTTCGAGTACCTTGGTGGCCGTGAATTCCCATGACTTGAGCGAGGGTCTCCCCTCGCGGGGGTCTTTCACTATGTAGTCCTTTCTACACTGAACATCCTCCAGTTGGTTTGCAAAGTTCAACTGCATATAAGATGCATGAGGAAACCAAGTTTTGTAGGTGACTTAGTGTCTTTCTTAAATCTAGAAACAGCACTACATCTTACTAGAAAAAGCCACTCAATGGGCTAGCTAGATGACTCGGTGAGTAGAGGGCTCCTGCTGGCAAACCTAAAAATCTAAGTTTCATTCCCAGGAGTCACATGGTAGAGGGAGATAGCCAACTCTCACTGCCTGTCCTCTGACCTCTACCTGTAGCCTGAGCCTATGTGCGCACACATGCACAATAAATATAAGAAAATGTATATTATATGATCCTTTGCTCTTTCTGAACACTGTACAATTATATAATAAAGTGTTCTGACTCGCAAATATTTGAAAAACAATGGATTCAATGAAGATAGAATAAAACCAAATCATTCATTAGCCCTCCCCTCTGTGTCTGATCAGGCATTTGAAAGGCACTTTCCAGATGTTTCTTTCATACTGTGTCACAGGCCCTGACTTGTCCCTCTACATTCAGCATCGTTCAGAAGAAAATTCTCTCTATAGTAGAAACCTATTAGGTGAGACTCTGTGACGTAAACCAATCAGCTAACGGAGTAGAAAACCTAAATTTAAATTCCAAGACTATTTGCTTCCCAAATCCCATTATTTCTCAAGGCGTTGCCACTCAGTCAGACTCACAGTTAGCCCATGATACCGTTCCTCTTTCACAAATGTGGTGTGGAAATGAGGATTCAAGGAGACATAATGTGTAACTTTCAAACATGATCTCTGGTCTGGCCTCCTGGCAGGAAGCAGAAGAGCAGCCCTCCTGTTTTCTAGATGCTCACTGCTATCCAGCAGCAGGAAGGCCTGTGCAGCCAGATCTCATGCAGCCTGGTTCCAGAAACTGGGGAGACTCGGCAAGAAAGGGGGGTGACAGCCAGCTAATTATGCAAAGGAAGATCAGAGTTCCCTCTAAACATCCCTGGACTGGTCAGTATCAAGGCCACCTGAGCAGGAGGGGCATTGCCTTTCAGTACCCTCAAAACTTGCTTTTTCTGTCCATTAGATATGGTGTGAGGCAGGAAAGATAGGATTAAATTTCATTGTTCCTAGACAGCTGGTCCACTCATTGCCATCTGCCTCTGCCCTATCCCAAAGGGGACAGACTCAAATGACAGGGGAGAAACCCAGTGCATTAAAGGGTAAGTATCAGCCTAGGTGAACCTTTGAAGCGGGGAGTAATTCAGTCCAAGAGTCCTGGCACTTAGGCCTATGGAGGCCTCTGGGACTTGTCTCCCTAACATTTGGCTTTATGGCTTCAACCAGAGTATGTCACTACTATGGGGCACTCTGTCTAAAAAAGGTGGGTCTAGTTGCTGGTAACCAGAGCTGATGGAAAAACAAGCCTTTTCAGCCGACTAGGCCAAACGCTGATGAAGGTCTCACTAGCCTCAGCAGACCCTGTTCAGTAAGAGGAGAAGCAGCTTCTGCTGTTGGAACTGCACCCGTGAGCCTGAGCGAATGAGCCTTCTAGCGCTGCTGGCTTCCAGATGTTCAGTTTCATCACCAGCTGTGGATGTTGTGTAGCTAAGCACTACCCTCCTGTGAGCTGTGTTACAGTTAACACCTCTCCATAGGGTCATATGCCTACAGTTGTTTTCTAGGGACTTGGGAGCGGCTCAATATGGTTGACACTGCTGACCTGTCACAGTCACGGGATCAAAGCACATCCAAAGCATGCCACTGTCAATGTTTTCTGAATGGGAAGAGCCCTGAGATTTGATTATGCATATACAGACCACCAGTTTTTCTCCAATTCTTCTCACTTGTAGCCACCTTCCCACCAGACCACCCAGTTCTGTAAGTCATAAATACCCTGACCGTCTCCTGGAACAGGAATGGCTGAGGCCTGCTCTCCTGACCCCACACACTCAGCTCCCTCATGAGTAAACTCTTCCTATTTTGAAAAACTCATCTTTTCAACAGGCATTGTGGTATACGCCTTTAATTCCAGCACTTAGGAGGCAGAGTCAGGCGGATCTCTGAGTTCAAGGCCAGCCTGGTTAACAGAGCAAATTACAGAACAACCAGGAAAAGAAATAAAGAGAGAGAGAGAGAGAGAGAGAGAGAGACTAACTCATCATTTTAATCCAGGCATGGTGGTAAATGATTCTTTCTATGTGTGAGATCACCCTGGTCTACACAGTGAGTTCCAGACACTGAGACTAATTGTAAGACTCTATCTAAAATAAACAGAAAACAAAACCCACCTCATTGTTTCAATGTCTGACATCCTATGTGGCAGCCAAACGGACCTGGTTCAGTAACACTTGGACCTTCCCTATTGAGCCTCTAGAACTGTCTCCTTGAGAGAGATGGCTGCGCGGGTAAGGGTATTTGCCATTGAGCCAGATGATCTGAGTTCAGTCTCTAGTGGTAGCACTAGAACTCCTGGAAACTGTCCTCTGATCTCCATGCAGGTAGGTATGCAACATGGCATGTATGTACATGTACACACACACACACACACACACACACACACACACATCAGCTAATTAATAAATGATTTATAAATAAAAAAACTACCTGCCAGGGGAAACTTGGTATAATAGATCTGTTTCCTCCAGGTTAGAGATCACCACCACTACTACTCTAACCCACATGACATCAGGCCTGTGAGCATTCCTCCTGAAGGGAGCGAACAGGCCTGTGCCCTTCCCCCGGCCTTGAGCAGGCCCAAGATACCTAGTTTACCACAACAGACCAAGTGATAGGGATCTCGGTGGAGTTACCCACCTTGGCTACAAGGAACTAAAAAGAACTGCCCCAGGGCTTGCTTTGAGACATCTCCAGCCATGACCTGTGACCAAGAACGGATTATCCCACCCATCTCTTGGGGTGAAACTAGAAAGGGTTCTGGTTGGTTTTTCCCTTTAAATTGAGAGCTGAACATTAAAGCATTGAGCCTTGATCAGAGAACTTTGTCTTGGCTTCATCTCTTTTTGCCCTCTGTCCCCCTTTCGTTCCCAGCCCCCTTTTCAGGTGAACCCAGTTGACTGGTGGCCGCAGGCGGCTACAGGAGCCTTACAAGACTCATGCGCTCTTCTCTCTTAGATTCCAACTGTGACTATGTCAGAAGACAATGAACTAGGGTGTGGTTTCCTAGTGCTGATACACCATCTCCTGTAATTAACCCCAATAAACTCATCAGTCCCAGACTTGGACAGAATCCCTTCGTCGGTCCATCAGCGTCCTCTTTATCTGGAGCGAATAAACAAACATTTATTTACCATCTCCCCAGGAAAAAGTCACACAGCAGCAGATTTTACCGGAATTCAGGAGGCTATTAGCCCTAGGTTGATGCTGTACTGGCAGGCCCTGAGGGCCACCTGAAATGATGCCACCCTTTCAAAGATGAATAAAGGACAACTTTGGGGGCAGATTGTATACATGCCAATCAGACCCAAATACCATCCTGGGGTTACGGCCTTGGAACACCTTAGAATGACACATCTGCCCTGGGGCCAACTCAGCTCCACTGACTGTTCAGTGTTCTTCTGCTTCTGCCCAGAAGTAGGGTGATGACCTAGGAAAGGTCAATGGCAAATGCTAACCAGTGCTTTTCCCACCCCCCTTGTTTATTTTTGCTCCAGTTATCTCTCTCCTCTGGAGTTCTGCAAACAGACTGCACTAGAGTCCAAGGACTCTGACCTAATTCCTTATCTAGTTTTAATCAGATTAAACCAAAAGGTAGCTCTTAGCTCTTAGCACTGCCCAAGTATGGGGTCAAAGCTATGGAAAGGGACTGCTAATCGGTACAGTGCTAGCTCATTTTGTCTAACGTGGGGGGTGTGCCTCAGGCCTCATCAGGTTATGGGGTTACAACTCAGAATGTGATTTCACCGATGCTGCCAGAGGAAGCAATGTTTTCCATGAGTCATGAGCAACTACCTGGAACCAACTCAGAGTTCTGGGGCCCCAGCTGCTGAAGGGAAGACGGCAATCTACCGCTGTCACCAAATAAGACTAAGTCCTGCTCACAGGGAGACTTAGTATTTCTAGCAAGGTAGTCATGGCCACTTCACACTTCATACACCTAGAATGTATCATGATACAGGCCACTTCAAAGACCTCAGCCAAGTTTAAATGTGTGGGCGACTGTGGGCAGCTACTTATATTTTTACTAGGTGCCACAATTCAGGGTAATGTAAAATATACTGGAGGATATATTTAAATTGCGTGTTTCATGTTGTCAGATGTCAGAATCTGAAGATGCTGTTTTCCCTTGTATAAAATGGTGTGCTGTTTGCATATGACCATGGGTATTTAGGGCTTACTCTTAACAAAGTCTGAAGAAGGATGTGTCGATATAGCCTTTCACCTGGGAATTCTCTGGCTAAAACATCTGTTGATCATTACCTGACCTGAAGCTGGCACAGACAGGTGCGGTCTCCTTATCAACCCAACTAGGAAGCAGCCTGTTAATCCTAGAGACAAAGCCCCTTCTAACCCAGGAGACCTTTGTCCTGTCAGTCACCTGCCTGCCTCCTTATCAACAGGGTAGGTTCTCATTAACTAAATGAAGTCTGTAAGGCAATTCCAGAGGATCTTAAATCCCAGAAGTATCAGGAGGAAAGGTGATATCACGTAATCTAAAATGAAGTACATTTTAATATAGCTGGAAATGAAAGATTATGCATTTTTAGATTTATTTTTTCACAAAATAGATTTTGATCATATTCTTTCTCCTCCCTCAGATCCCCATCTCCCTACCCACCCAACTTCAACTTCTCTCTTCCTCTCTCTCAAGGAAAAACAAAACACAAACTTAACAACCCCCAAAAAAAAGAGAGAGAAGAAGGAAGGAAGGGAGGAAGGGAAGAAAGGAAAAGAAAAAGAAAAAATGACACAAAACAAAAAGCACATACACAAAAAAGAAGTCCATTTTGTGTTGACCAAACCACCCCCAGCATGGGGCCTTGGAGTCCCGCTGCCCAGTGACATTCCACCAGGAAAAACAGGTTCTCCCACCTCACCCCCAGGCACCAGTGGCAAACAGCTTCTTGGTTAGGTAGCAGTGGGGCTTTGGGGCTTCTTCTCAACACAGGGATGTGGGGTCTGGCTTGAACCTGTGCAGGTCTGTGCATGCTGTCACAGTCTCTGTAGTTCATATGTGTGTCGTCCTGTGGTGTCTGGACTATGTTGTTTCCTTAGAGTTATCCTAACACCTTAAAGCCGCTGTTTACTCTAAAGATGCCCCCAACTGGGTGGGCCAGATTGACTCAGCAAGTAAAAACATTTGCAAACCCAACAGTTCAATCCCCAGATTCAACCATGGAAGAACCAGCTCTGACACACACACACACACACACACACACACACACACACACAATTTTTTCATTATAGTAAAGATTAGTTTTTTAAATTTTGACTAATATTACATATTGGATCATTAAATCATCTGTTTATTCAAAGGGGAAAAATCAGTAAATAAAAAAATTCATACACAAATTAAAAAAAATCCAAGATCCTCAATTCTAAAACAGACCTCCTCCTCCTCCAAATTCTCATTATCAGCATGGTTGTGTAGGCTTGCCAAGGAAGGAGCCCTTTCTGCACTTTTCGTAATAAAATTGAATCACATGACCACTCAGGCAAGTCTACCAGCACCAGACAGAACCTAAGAGGCCTCAAGCAGAGCCTGTCATCTAGCTCTTCTTATGGCCAGACACTAAATACTTTAGTTCTCGGTCACTGAAACTCAACTCTGTCACCGGACGGAAAGCAGCCACAGAGAGTGTGTAAACAAGCAGGTAGGCCGAGGAGCCAATAAAACTCTTCTTGCAAAAACAGCTGGCAAACTGGAAGGGAAGGAAACGCAGCTGCAACACTCAAAGCCGCTGCTTACTCTAAAGGTGCCCACAACTGGGTGGGCTAGACTGCTCAGCTAGAAAAGCATTTGCACATCTCAGGATCTGAGTTCAATCCCCAGATTCCACAGAGGATGGAAAAACCAGCTCTGACCTACACACACACACAATTTTTAATTAAAATTTTTTTTAAAAAAGGCCCCAACTTCCACTTCAAGCACAATGCATACACAATGCCCAATTTGTACTGACCCATTAGTAAGTGGTAAGTTAACTTTTCCCTAAAATATAATCTCTCTTCGCTAACAGTTTAATATAGGATCCTTTGTAGCTATCAGATCTAAATTTTTTAAAAGATTTATTTATTTTATGTATATGAGTACACTGTAGCTGTCTTCAGACACACCAGAAGAGGGCATCAGATCCCATTACAGATGGTTGTGAGCCACCATGTGGTGCTGGAATAGAACTCAGGACCTTTGGAAGAGCAGTCAGTGCTCTTAACCACTGAGCCATCTCTCCAGACTGAATAATTTTTTTTTTTTTTTAAATTTTAGCTCACACTGTCTTTTTCTTTTTTTAAAAAAAGATTTATTTATTTATTTATTTGTTATTTATTTATGTATTTAATGTATATGAGTACACCGTAGCTTTCTTCAGACACACCAGAAGAAGGCATCAGATCCCATTCCAGTTGGTTGTGAGCCACCATGTGGGTGCTGGGAATTGAACTCAGGACCTCTGGGAGAGCAGTCAGTGCTTGTAACCTCTGAGCCATCTCTCTAGCCCCAAGATCTAAATTTTAACAGGGTGTTTCCTGGCTCAACACCACTGATTTTAGAACTGAGCTAGGCAGTTTCTACAATGATCTCTGCCAAACATGGGGAGGTCTAGGCTGGGACCCCGTTTCAACCAAAGTTGTTATTTTATCAGTTTCTTTGTAGGTTTCAGTTGGGGGTGAAAAGTTGCAGAGATAATGGAAACAAAAAAAAAAAAAAAAAAAAAACCTGAAAACCACAAACATATGCCAAAGCACCGGCCAGTGACCATCTCCATTACAGGCTGTGTGAAAGCTATTTTAAGGGTGTCAAGACTTCTGAAGAGGGGGCTGGAGAGATGGCTCAGTGTTGAGGGCACTGGCTGTTGTTCTTCCAGAGGACACCAGTATAATCCCAACAACACCCATGTGACAGCTCACAACTGTCTGTAACTCCAGCTCAGGGGTCTGGCACCCTTACACAGACATGTGCAGGCAAAAGCACATAAAATAAGAATAAATCATTTACTAGAGAGAAAGGTTTCTTTTTTTTCTTTTTCTTTTTTTTTAGAGAGAGAAGATTGTGAAGATCGTGACTGTCCCTTGAGAAACTCTCGCCTACCCTTGGATATGGCTCACATTTGATCTCTTCCAGAAGATACTATATCTTTGTGCTTCTGTGATTTTTCCTACTTATAAGCTGACATTCTGCTCTCAATTTCATGGGTGCCAGTTTAAAAAAAAAAAAAACAACTAAGATTCCTGTATCCATAATTTTTTTTCTTGGTGTAACCCTGTCTTGGAACTCACTCTGTAGACTAGGCTGGCCTCTAACTCACAGAGATTCACCTGTCTCTGCCTCCTGAGTGCTGGGATTAAAGGTATGTGCCACAAGTGGCTGGCTTTTTTTTTTTTCCTGTATCCATTTTTTTAAATGTATTTCTTTTAAATTTTCTTTTTAAATGTATTTTTTTTTATTGTATGTGGATGTATATGTGTGTGCATGCGTGTGTGTATGTGGAGGGTATCAGATGCCTAGGAACTGGAGTTACAGGCAATTAAGAGCTATCACATAGGTGCTGGGAACCAAAACCAGGGTCCTCTTCAAGACCAGTAAGCACTTAATGCAGGCCACTTCTCCAATCCCTGTATCAGTATGTTTATTCCATCTCCATAAGCCTCTTAGACATGCAGCAGCGGCTGCTTTAGAGCAGTGGTTCCCAGCCTGTGGGTCTTGACCCCTTTGGGGTTGAACAACACTTTCACCGGGGTTGCATATCAGATATCTTGCACAGTACATATTTAGGTTACGATTCATAGCAAAATTGCAGTTATGAAGTAGAAACAAAAATAATTTCATGGTTGGGGGTCAGCACAACATGAGGAACTGTATTAAAAAGAATCATTAAGAATCAGCATTAAGAAGGCTGAGAGCCACTGATGGAGAGGAAAGCAACTCCAAAGTTAAGGGACTCACAAATTGTTTACCGCGAGCAATGAGCCTGGCTCCCTTTTACCAGAGGGGGCCCTACCTCCACTTCCCAGAGCCACGGTTGCACAAACATCCTAGGAAACATAGTCCAGGAAAACAAAGGGCAGAAGTACGTCTGCTAAAGGTGGCTAAGGGACTTGAGTCGCACACAGGGATGGAAGAGGAAGGCACGGGTAAGCTTCCTCATGACTCCCAAGGAATGAGGTTCCCGGATCCAAAGTACATTCAGAATTAGTGAGAAAGAAAAATATTTGCAAAGGACAAAGTTAAAAATCCTCACCCCGGCTATGTGCTTCTTCCTTGCTCTCTGCTGAAGCCACAGGGCCTGCCCCCTCTTCCTACACAAATGGTACTCACTGCAGTGCCCTGGAGCCTCTGGACTGGCGGTTTCCTCATCCAGGAAGGCCCTGCAGAGAGCTACTCCCTCCCACCATTCAACTTTAAAGTGATTGTCACTACCCGACATCAATACTTACCTTTTCTCCCCTTAGCAGAATATAAGATCCTTAAACACAGACCCTGTGTTTACTGATGTGTCTGTCTATATCTAGATACCCAAAGAAAGAGCTGTTTTACTGGCATGCCCACCATTATGGGTTTCATTGTGTCCCTTAGACATTCCTATGCTAGCATCGTAACTCTCAATTCCTTAAAATGGGACCTTATTTGAAGATAATGAAATAGAATGAGGTCGTAGGGGAGAGTCCTATTCCAATGAGACTATTAAAAAAAGACATAAGAAAAGGAAGTAGGGACACAGATCTGCACACAGAGAATGCACACTGCACACGGATGTAAAGACATGGATGGTTGACATGTATGTCTAGGAGCCCTCAGAAGAAACCAGTCTTTGATCCAGACTTGGGGCCTACGGAACTCTAGGAGAATTCATTTCTGTTGTTACAAACCACCCAGTTCACGGTACTTTGTACAGCAGCCACAGTCAGCTAATAATATACCCACTGAAATCACAAAATGTCTCAAATCCATCTGTGAAGTGTGAGCTTTAAAGCCAGGTCTCTACAGCAGAAGTCTCTTCTTACTGATCATCACAGCCGCCAGTGCAGAATAGCACTGCAAGAGCATGCATGGGCTCTGAATCTGAGCCAAGTTCTATCCATTACCAGCAAACCACATAGCCTCGGTGCCTTCTATTTCATCCACTATAGAATCGAAACTACTCACCTTGTGAAGCTGGTGAAGTACACAAGCGAAAGCTCTCTGAAGCACGCTGCCCATGCTATGGGCTTTGGATATGGTTCGTCCCACCGAATCCTGGGTTGAAATTTCATTGCTAATCTAACAGCTCTGAATGAGATGGGACCTTCAAGAGGTGAGCATGTCACAAGAGCTCCACTCTCATGAGAGGATTAACAGCAATCTCAAAGAATTGAATTGGTGTACTAGCTATTTCTCTGTTTCTGTGGTAAAATGCCATAACCATGGTGACTTACAGAAGAAAGGGCTTATTTAGCCTTAAAGCTGAGAGATCAATCAATCCTCAGCTGCAAGTTCAAAGCGGACAAAGAGCAAAGTGCAAGTAAGGTGAGGCTATAGCTGCATACTCTCAATGCCACCCCCCCCAGTGCTATACACTCTCAAAGCTCCCCTCCCCCACCACTGCTATACACACTCTTTTTGGGTTTTGTTGTTGTTGTTGTTGTTATTTTGTCTTTTTTTTTTTTCCAGAGCTGAGGACTGAACCCAGGGCCTTGAGCTTGCTTGCTAGGCAAGCACTCTATCACTGAGCTAAATCCCCAACCCCGGGTTTTTGTTTTTTGTTTTTTGTTTTCTGGGTGTTTTTGGTTTTTCGAGACAGGGTTTCTCTGTGTAGCCCTGGCTGTCCTGGAACTCACTCTGTAGACCAGGCTGGCCTTGAACTCAGAAATCTGCCTGCCTCTGCCTCCCAAGTGCTAGGATTAAAGGCGTGCGCCACCACTGCCCAGCTTGCTATACACTCTCAAAGTTCCCCCCTCAGTGATATACACTCTCAAAGTGACCCCCACAGTGCCACACATTCTCTAAGCTCCCCCCCAGTCCTACACACTCTCAAAGCTCCCCCCAGTACCATATATACTCTCAAAGCTCCCCCAGTGCTATATACTCTCAAAACTCCCCACACAGTGATATATACTCTCAAAGTGTCCCCCACAGTGATGTATACTCTCAAAGCTTCCCCACCCCATAGTGCTATATACTCTCAAAGCTCCCCCTACAGTGCTATACACTTTCAAAGCCCTCCACAGTGACTTACACTCTCAAAGCTCCCAGCCCCAGTGTGATACACTTCCAAACCCCGCCCCTGGTGATATACTCCCTCCAGCAGCTGGATCACCTAAACATCCCCAAACAGCACCTCCAAATGGGAGCCAAGTGCTCACATACCCAAGACTGTGGGGGCCACTCTGTTCAAACCACTATAATTGGTTGCCTCAGAGAGGGTTATCATAAAGTGAGGGCTCCCTCATGATTGTACTCCTGAAACTGCCCACTTGCCGTTCTGCTATCTGCAGAAGCAGCACAATCTCCCCACCCCAACCCCTCATCAGCAACACTCTCTTGAACTTCCCACTTTCCCAACCAGGAGCCCAGAATAAACATCTTTCTTTTGCTTATAACTAAATCTTAGATATTCTGCTTAACAACGGAAAAAGGGTAAGACGGTGAATGTTTATTATCAGGCCATAAGCATAGATAGCATCGGCTTCCACAACTGGCTAAAAAGAAGCAGGGTGAATGGCCACCCAGCCGCCCATGCACTGAGGTAGGAGAGGACACTGGGAGACTGTCACTCAGAAATGTTTCAGTGTGCACACCTACCAGTTTCTATACAGCCCAAAGATCACTTTGACCAGGTAAGAGATAAAAACCAGACCACGGATTAAACTATTAAAGTGAATAGTATACGGGGTTGGCGACGACGTGGCTCAGCAGGAAAGAGTACTTGTGCTCACTCCAAAGATCTGAGTTTAGTTCCCAGCACCCACATCAGGGAGCCCACAACTCTAACTCCAGAAACCCAATGCTCTCCTAGTGATCAGTGCGACAGATGAGAAGTTCACATAAAGACAGGGACAGACAAATAAAGGAACGACAAATGAGAATGTCCTGGTCTGAAGGGGAAAGGACGGATGAACAAGCAGACGCTCCGCTCCTTTCACTTCCCAGTGGTTTTATATAGCTCTGCCCTCAACTTTCTGCAGCCAGAAGAGTCAAAAGAAGTAGGAAGCAGCAGAAACAGAAGAACAAAAATTGCCCTTTAGAATCTAGGGCAGAGAAGCAGGTAGAGTCAGTGGGGTAAAGGACTGTGTTTCAACACCACCCAGGAATCTGCCAACGGAGAGGAGGGCACCAGTTCTCAAATTCCCTGCATTGCCTATCAGATGGGAAAGGCCTTCTGGGCATCCCCGGGGTGTCCACAGTCTGCCCTCACCACCTCAGAGACCGGTCGGGTGCTAACTGTCTGTGTTCGGTGCCTTGGCCTCCAACCTCAGGACTTTGTCTCCATCCCAGGGAATCCTGAATCCCAAGCTTCTGGAGGGGTCAGAAGATGGTTTCAACTTTAATCCAAAGAAGTCTTCAAGTCAGGGCAACCTTTCCATGGCGTTCACATGTGTGAGGCTTCCGTACATACATACACATACATAGGACAATGTTTACATGAATGCTTTTTTTTTGTTTGGTTTTTTTCGAGACAGGGTTTCTCTGTATAGCTTGGCTGTCCTGGAACTCACTCTGTAGATCAGGCTGGCCTCGAACTCAGAAATCCACCTGCCTCTGCCTCCCAAGTGCTGGGATTAAAGGAATGCACCACCACTGCCCAGCTTACATGAATGCTTAATAAAAAAATTTGCAATGCAGGTTAAATCCATTCGAGAATGCACACAAGCACACACAAGCACACACAAGCGCGCGCGCGCGCGCGCGCACACACACACACACACACACACACGCACGCACACCTGAATTCCTCCTAACATCTGCTTTATTTAAACTCCCAGTTGAGCTAAGCCTACACAAAGTAGGTGGACATTCACTTGGATAGAAAGCTGAGAGGAGAAAGAAAAAAAAAAAAAAAAAACCAAGGTTGTAGTACTTGTTGGGAGATCTGTGTGTGCTTTGTACTGAGCCAAAGGCACACAGTCAAAGGATGGTGTGACAAAGACATTGGAGGCATATGACTGGAGAATTCCTTAAAGATTATGTGACCATTTTGCATGCAGCGGATACTCTCCTTTTGATCACAAAGAGGGTGGGGCAATCCTACTTCAAAGAGTCTGCTTCAACCCCTACATATGACCCATTCCTTCCAAACCTCTGCCTGGGTTTGGAAAGACGCAATGAACCACGACTGCACATGGCAGCTCCCACAAGCACCACACCCCTTCTCCCGTTTGAAAAAAAAAAAATATTGAAACTTACCCACTTTATGCACAAAGAGCATACTCAATACAATATAGCAAAGTGTTTTTTCTATTTATTTTTGCAGACTCTCAAGCCTGGATTGAAAGATTGGCTCCCTACCCAGCTCATAGTCTCAAGTCTTTTCAGGCAAGGTGTTGCCATCCCCACACCTAGAGCTCCTCGGAGTCCCCCAAACTTTATGTGGTTGCTTGGAAAGAGAGCAGAGCAAATAGCTAAGAAGGCCACGTCCCCGAGGGACGTCTAGATTTACCCTTTTGCACCTATTTTTAATATTTTTTCTGGTGAGGTCAACTGAAGCTAGGGGCAAAAAAGAAAATCAGGTAAAAATGAAGCTAGAAGAAACAGACTCACACTCAGCTGGAGATGTGAACAGATAAGATGCAGTGGCTGTAGAAAAGGCTGCATCCACCACACCCCTCTGGGATAGCTGGCCGGTACCTGGGCCTGGGTAACCATCAAGGGGGTCAGATCTCCTGGTTCTGAGTCGCACACTGCACAGCCAGTACTAGCAACCTGTGGTCCCAAGGCACACTTCCTGCAAGCTGGAAGCTGCTTACAACAAAACACAGGGCTTAGGGAAGGAGGAGCTAAGCTCATCTTAACTCAGGTCATCAGAAAATTACCCCATGTTAAGTGCTTTGATAACAATAACAATAAACTAGAAAAAAAAAAAAAAAAAGCTGGGGTGTGACTTTTTCTCACCTGATCTGTAATTAAACTCGGCAATTATTTGTGCTTGCTGGTATTCATTAGCTACATAGATTGACTCTTAAATTGCACAACCATAAAGTGGCACAGCCAAGCCACCATGCATACATACTGATGAACAACAGCATCCGGAGCTCACTGTGATCCTTCCAACCGGGGACTGAAGCTGAGGAGCAGCCTCACCCCTCCAGAACTGGCGAGCTCACTTCCCACACGGTGCAACCGAGCAGCAAACAAGCTGTGCAGCCTCTGAGTACTCTTCAGAACCTTCCATGACCCCAGCTGAGTCACACTGGCATCGGAAGTCCAGTGGGTCAGTGCTGAGGCTTCAGAGTCCCATGCAATTAAAGCAATTTTTACCTAGAGAAACAAGCAGGAATGTTACAAGGACAGAGTGGAGAAGGCTCAGGAGTAAGCAATGCTTCAGAAGACTGATGTAACACTGCAAACCAACAGTGACCGATGGTTTCACAAACCAAGCCAGTCCAGCTCTTGAGGAATTTCACAGAGCTGCTTCGCCATCCTCACACATCTCCTCATCCTAAGCCCGTTTCCGAGACAGTCTCATGCTAAACAAAGCAATCAGTTTGAGCATGAGGAGGAGGAACAATCGTCAGAGATATGTTATAAAACAGAGTGGAGAAAATTATTTAACAAAGCTACGCTACAAGGTTAAAACTGATTGTACCAACAGTAAACCTCAAAACAGCCAGGGCAGTGGTGGCGCACGCCTTTAATCCCAGCACTTGGGAGGCAGAGAGTTTGAGGCCAGCCTGGTCTACAGAGTGAGTTAGAGGAATGTAAGTCTCCTCTGCACAGCAGTATCTATGTACTCAGATGAGATATCTACACCATCCAGCAGGCAGACAACCTTTCCCAGATGTACCCATACAGTTCTCCTCATTGCTGGTCAAGCTGCATGCTCCTACTACTGTCGCCATTTGTGATATACTAACCTGAACTTCCACTGGACAGAGTCTTACTTTTCAAAACAATGTGACAGAGGCTGGGAAGGTGGCTGAGGAGTACTGTGCTTGCTGCACATGCTGGAGGCCCTGAGTCTAGCTCCTCATCACCACACACAGCTGGGTGCACTCTATCAACAAACCCAGAGATCTAAATGAAGGGAAGGGGAAAGGGAAGGGAAGGAGGAAAGGAAGGAAGGAAGGAGAAGAAGAAGTGGAGGGTCCAGAAAGCCCATTCTCTCAGACAATATTAAGAAGAGTCAATTAACATCTTTGCTTTTCTTACTTCTTTGCTCTCTTAGTATAACTAGTTCATTCATCCCCCAAGAGCGCAGTGAGAAGCTTCTCAGTGCACTCATGTCTGCTGCAGGCAGCATCTCTGATGCTCCCAACCCTTCAAGGTCAACGGACATTCATTCAATTAGTCATCAAGGGTGGAGGGTCCCTTGTGGATGGTGCCATCCCTGGGCTGGTAGTCCTGGGTTCTATAAGAAAGCAAGCTGAGCAAGCCAGGGGAAGCAAGCCAGTAAGTCACATCCCTCCACGGCCTCTGCATCAGCTCCTGCTTCCTGACCTGCTTGAGTTCCAGTCCTGACTTCCTTTGGTGATGAACAGCAATGTGGAAGTGTAAGCTGAATACACCCTTTCCTCCCCAACTTGCTTCTTGGTCATGATGTTTTGTGCAGGAATAGAAACCCCGACTAAGACAGGGGGCCACCTGGTTGGTTGTTTTGTTTGTTTTTAAAATAAGACTTTTAAGACACATTTGTAGTTTTAGTTTCTTCTCGACTCCATCTGGAGTCTGTACAATAAGGTGGAAGAATAAAGAGACAAACTTACTAGCAAACTGCCTTGTGCCCGCCTGCCAATAATAAAGTAGTGGCCTTCCTCACCGAATAGACTAACACGCAGAGTTTATATTTTTGGTCAGATATTAGCAAACACCCCCTTAAGACTTGGTGGCTGTGACCTGAACTTGAAAACACATAGTAGTCACTCTAAAGTTGAATACGGTGTCATCTAATTAGAACATGGCAACAATACATCTCTTACCCTCCAAGCTGTGTGATTCCAAAGCCAGTGATCTTCAGCGTTCAAGCATGCTACAATGTATCCAATGACGTCCCTGCCCTCTGCTCACATCCACTTGCCAGTTTATTGCCTCAGCTCTGCCAGTTAACATGACTTACACGGATGCGTAAAACAAAAATGCCAGGTATCTTAATCCTGACCTCTGGAAACAGCTACACTTTTTACAGGAGGTAGTAAGGCAAATAAGCAGACTGTGACCTGGTGTGGTTCAGTGGACTGAACTATCCAGAATATGCCACAGCACCAGGGGCGTGTCACCCCAATAGCCGCACAGCCATCGAAGTTATCAGTCTGTAATTCTACTGTATAGGGTGTGTCCCAGCAAACACACAGACTCTGCTGGCTATTGATGGAGTAAGCCAAGATTTACTCAGACAACTTTGGCTTTAACCAAAAAGTAGTCCAGAAGATTTTCCCAAACTTAGTGGGGAGACCAGAAGGGCGTTTCTAGTCAGACAGGTTTCTGGGTCACACAGTTCCAAGCTGGGACCCCAGTTAACCCTCCCATTTCCTCCAACCCTTTGAGATGACTCAGTTTCCTGAGCATACCTGCTGAAAGTCCTCCTCCCTGTGCTTCCAAGAACTCAATACTTGTCAGGACAGCGTGTCACATGTACACTGCTCAGCACACAGCACAGTACCTCATAAATACTGTTACCCAGAAAACAGGGCAGGGCCCCTGGCTCCTCAGATCCTATGCTTTCTGAATCCCTTTCTAAGTCACCTAGATCCAAACAATTACTAGCAAAGTAAAATACAGAACAGACACATTTGGGACCAAGGGTTTGGCTCAGACTGGGAGCAATTGCCTAGTGCCCTAGGTTGAACCCCAAGACTTCAAAAAAGCAAACAAAAAGAATGCATTTAGAGATTAATTATTTGAATCCCCCCTAAAAAACATTTGGAAGAACCCTGAATTATCTGGAGAACAGCTTAAACATCTCCCTGTTGTTTTGTTCCTTCTAGGTTGGTGTGACTTGTGGTCCTATCTCCAACACTAGCCAATGTTCAGCCATTTGTAGGCAATCAGGTGTCCCTGAAAGGATGAGGTTTGCCCAACTCTGGAGACCTGCTGGGGACAGTAATGCAGAGCCCTGACTGAAAACCCAAGTTTTGGTGCTTCAGGAATCCTCGATGTGGCTGTCTGTGAACAGATCAGCCCTTTCTTTCTCTACAATATTCAATCGACTACTCTGCTATTTTTTTTGGATCAAGGACATGATAGCTGATACAGACACTAAATAGACCCTTAGGATAGGCCAATACTATTTTAAAATTACGAAACTGTGTGCTATGCTGGCAACAGTGGTGCCCAGAACCATAGTCCTCATGACATGATTTGTCTTTGACATTTAAATTAAAAAAAATAACAACAAAATTTTAGCTAGCTGTTGCCTTAGGTTTGGCCCATGTGGTTTCACAAGTTTCATCCACACAAGCATCTGTGATGTGGGCACGCAGGTGTGTAAATACTACTAAGCAACAGTTGGTAGGTTCCTGTCATACAACTGATACATTTTGATCATGACTCTACTAAAGCCTAAAAAGTAAAGCACAAAAATTTTATCAAGCATAAAAGTACTTAAAAGTATTGAGGAGAATGATCTCACATTTAACATGTATTTTCTTAATCAAAAATGTCAGCTGGCCAGTGATGGCGCGCTCGGGAGTCTGAGGCCGGTGGCTTTCCGAGTTCAAGTCCAGCCTTTGCTGCTATACAGCTATACAGTTGAGTTAGTCTCTCACAGACCGGGAAAAAAAAAAAAAAAAAAAAACCACTTTGCTGGTTTTTTTCCCAGCACTTGGGAGGCAGAGGCAGGCGGATTTCTGAGTTCGAGGCCAGCCTGGTCTACAGAGTGAGTTCCAGGACAGCCAGGGCTACACAGAGAAACCCTGTCTCGAAAAACAAAACAAAAAAAAAAAACAAACCAAAACAAAAGTGTCAAATCTGAACTGGGGACATGGCACAGCGGCAGAACACCTGCCTAGCAAGTTCAAAATCCTGGACTTATTCCCAGCCCTGCAGAATTAAGTACCAAGTCCTCAGAGAGCTGTTGGTGGAACTTGGCAAATGGTGAGCAGCGTCAGTCACCATGGAAAACCATAACCTGAGAAACACTTCCTGAAATGTGGTCACTGGCCTCCCACCACGCCCGGCACGTCTTCCACTAGTGAAAATGCCTTTCCTATGCTGGCTTCAAACACCTCTGCTCATGTTCTCTGAAATCTGATCTAAGGCTGAATTTAGGCTCTGGTGGTGTCTGCTCCTCTCATGTTTTATATATTACATCTTGGGACTCCTAAAGCCCATATTCAAATCTTGGCTTTAAACATAGCAGGTATGTGCCTTGGTTAAGTTGCTTAAAATGGAAGCAATAACTATGCTTACTTATTGAGTTGTTACTAGGGCATCCTAATATGCAAAAAGAAGAGGAGGAAGAGGAGGAGGATAATAAAAAGAAGAGGAAGAGGAGGGAGAGGAGGAGACTAGCACTAAGCACTGTTTTTAGTATTATTTTATTGGATAAAATCAGTATACTACTACTGTTTTTACAAATGAATAAATCAGGTGCATGGATAGCAAATCACTAGCAATTATTAAGCTCCTTAGAACTGACGTAGAAGTAGTTTAATGAGCAAGAGCATACGGATTATGATTTACTGACATGAGTATCGGACTATTCGCTATTTCTCAGTCAAACATGAAGCGTCTCTCAGCATCATTCAAAGGATCATTTTTCACCACTTGCAGAGCTGTCAGTGCATCATTTCTCCTGCTCCAAGCCTGGTTTTCCGCAAGTGCTTGAGAGCTTGCATAAATAAAAGCAAGAGAATTCTGTCTGTGAAATTCAAACGATGTTACTTTCCACATTTTTTTTTGACACTTCAAGTCAAATCTGGAGCCTCTCCTTCACTGTGTATCCTGTCTTCTGCATCCTTTTCCATCTGGATTAAAGTCAGCCTCGGCTGGAGTAGAAGAAGCCTCCTCCAGCAGCCCCAGAGTTAATGCAGAGACTGTAGCTAGCACACACTATTCTGAAATCATTTTTCATTATTCAGAGAACCCTACGCATGAATGTTCCCAAGTCTTTGGTGGTAATCGAGGAGAAACACTAGTTCCTTCAACATACTCTCTGAGCTTCCAAATAATACAGTCAAAAGCGATCTAGCATTCCTTGTATTAGGTGAAATTTTTCTTTCAAAACCCAAATCCTGTTTTATTCAAATCTGTACCAAAGTTATCCTCTATGAACACAGTAATAAGTATAGAATTTGTTCAGACTTAAAATAACAGCTTACCAGCCTTCTAGCTTCATCTTCATAAAAAACAATGGTTAGTCCACTGTGCAATCATTCTGCACAAAGCGATAACACTAATAGCGGCTCCGTTCTGTATGTCCTTATGTATCAGCAATGTGTTAATTTACTCATTTTTGCTTAGCTGGGAAATTTTCTAATATGAGTTCTTTTAAAATCTGGCTATTTCATATGAAATGTACATTTTTCAGTTTTACTTTTAAAAGCAACATTTTAGGCCCCACACTCTCAGCATGGCAAATAGCTGTCTGGAGCTTAGCAACTGTGCCCATAAAGGCAGCATGAGTCCCCAATACCATTCAGGATGCTGGGGGGGGGGAGGGAACCACATCATTCACGAAAATCACAACCTATTCCCTAGTGAGATCTCAGATGGCAACCTCCATTCTGTACCCTGAAATGTCCTTCTAGTTTCCATTTAAATTTTTTTTTTATTTTATTTTATTATGTATGAGGATTTTGCCTGCATGTATGTATGTGCACCATGCGGGTACCCAGTGCCCATGGAGGCCAGAGGAGGGTATCAGATCCCTTGAAACTACAGTTGCAAATACTTATGAGGCACCATGTGTGTGCTGGAAATAGAACCTGAGTTCTCCAGAAGAGTAGCCTCGGTTGTTAACCACACTGAGCCTTCTCTCTAGCACCCCTAGTTTCTGTTTTAAATACAAACACTGTGACACAGAAATGCAACTCCTGAAAAAAAAAAAAAAAACAACCAGGGAAGATCCTACAAATCTATCTAGACGTCAACGGCAATATAGCTTCTAATGACAAAAAAAGGATCACCTCAACAGCAATGTGGACTGCTGAATAAACAGCAGCAGAATCCCAAGCAGTAGAATAGCAGACAGTCTCCAAAGACAGCAAGAAGGAAAAAGGGAAGCATACAGAAATGGAAATGTGTCCAGAACACAGTAAGCAGGACAAAGAGCAAGATACAGAAGACTATATGATCTACAGTCCAATCTGTGAGAAATGAATAATTTATATGATTTCATTTCGATTTTTAAAGGAAAATACAAGTTTTTAAAATTAATCATATAGTACTTTTATATTATTTTTTAAAAGGGAAAAGCCCTGTGCACAGATATTTTAATTCATGTCATGTGTAATAACTATCAAATCTGGTTATTTGTCTCGGTAACAGTCTCTGAGAATCAACCTCAATATTGTTTCTCGAACAAGACTAAACAAACGAACCCCTCTGGGTGAACATCCATACGAGGCTAAAATGCATACTGCTAAAATACATCTTTCATTTCACATATCTCAAGATGAATCCCTACAACCAAGCAGGATGAAGCAGAAAGATTTCTGAGCTCCCGGGTTCAAGATCACCCTGGACCACATCACCTGACTGGACAGTCGTGCTCCATTCTTTCCTCCCAGCTGCTCTCCTTGCAACTACTATTTCTTTTTTCTTAGTATGTGTACATACACCAGAGGCTAACAGTAGGTCCTTAGATGTTTGTCACCTCGGCTCTGTGTACACGTATGTGTGTGCACATAGGTGGACACTCACATGAGTGCCATAGTGTGTGTTGGGGGGGGGCAGGCAGAGGACAACCTCTAGCTTCTACCTGTTTTTGCTTCTACCCTGTTTGAAACAAGGTCTTTCCTTCTGTTCGTTGCTGTGTATTTCCAGGCTAGCGGGCTTGTAAGCTTCTGTCAATTCTGTCTCTGCCCGTCATCTCCCAGTACGGGCATGCTTGGATTACAGAGTCATGTGACTTCTACCTGGGTTCTGCAGGTCCCAACTCAGATCAACAGCCTGGCATAGCAAGTGCTTAACCACTGAGCCTTCTCTCCAGCCTTCCACTCTACCTTTGAGACAGGGCTTCTCGATGAACGCGGAGCTCACTGATTCAGCTAGACCGGCTGACCCCAGTGATCCTCCTGTGTCTCAGCCTCCTCGGCACTGAGATTACAGGCAAGTGCTGCCATGCCTAGCTTTTTTATGTGAGTTCTTGGGGATCAAACTTGGGTCCTCACGATTGCACAACAGACACTGTACTGACAGAGCCAACTCCACCCGAGCCCTGAAATCGCCATTTCTGTACATAGTAGGCTGCACACAGTAAGGTGTCAAAAGGTGCTTTACCTCTGAGTCTTTGGTCTGCTGATCACGAATGACTATCAGATTATACAAGATCCTGTCGTCATCTGCCTCTGTGTGAGACACGTCATGAGGCATGCTCCATAAATTCTTTTCATCATCCCTCTCCAGAGTTGCTCCAAAAGAGGAATATGGATTGTTACCACTGGGAAATAAAGAAGGGAAGCATAAGAATTTTGTTATATATGTGCATTATATACCATATATGTATAACATGTTATATATTGTATATGTAAATCTTACACAATAAATAAAAATGTATAACTTATCTATAACAAAAAGGTCTAAGTTATTTTTAATAATTAAACATAAACACCATACAATTAATAACAAACTTACTTACTTAATTAATCACTTTAAAAATAGCCAAAAAGGGATGGCAAGATGGGTGCCTAGCAACAAGCACACACAAGCCTGGGTCTGTGGAAAAAGACTCAGTAGTTAGGAGCACTGGCTGCTCTCCCGGAGGACCCAGGGTTCAGGTCACACAGATGCTCATAAACATCTGTGACTCCTGTTCCAGGGGATCTGACACCCTTTCTGGCCTCTGTGGCACCAGGCACACCTGTGCACAGACAGGTGCATATCTGCCTGTGTGTATATCTGTGTGACAGTTTCAAATCCTCCGGAACAGGAATGACAGACAGTTGTGAGCTGCCATGTGGACGCAGAGAGTTGAATCCAAATTATCTGGAAGACACAGCCCCAAGAAAACATTTAAACCCTAAGCAACAAATATACACACCCAAATACTTCAGGATCAAGGACTAAGAATTTCAGTTGTGGACTGGGGCAATGGCTGAGTGGATCAAAACAGTTCCTGGCTGGAGAGATGGCTCAGCAGTTAGGAGCACTAGCTGCTCTTCCAGAGAAGCCAGGTTCAATTCCAAGCATCCACGAGGAGGGAGGGTCACAGCCATCTGTAAACCCAGTTCCAGGGTATCCAACACCCTCGTCAGGCTTTGAAGGGTACCAGTCACACCTGTGCAAGCAGGCAAAATACCCATACACGTTTTGTTTATTGGAGCCAGTGTAGTGGTGTACATCTTTAATCCCACATTCAAGAGGCAGAGGCAAGCTGACCTCGATGTGCTCGAGGCTAGCCTGGTCTACCTAGCAAGTTCTAGGGAAGCTGAGGTTACATAGAAAAACAAAAACAAAACAACAACAACAAAAACCCACTTGCTGCACAAGGGTGAGGACCAGAGTCCACGTCTCCAGAACCCAGGTGAAAGCTGGGTATTTGGTAGCCCACCTGTAATTACAGCCTCAGAAGATGCAGACAGATCCCTCAAGCAAGCTGGTTAGCAAGACTAGCCATGTGATATCGGTAACCTCTGTGTTTGACCGAGAGACTCCACCTCATCAAAAAAGGTGGAACAGATGGCGATGATCTCCTGACATTAATGTTGGGCCTCCATATACATTTTGTACCCATGTGCCTGCACTCCCACATACATATATGCCCATATAGATATACATGCACAACAGAGAGAGAGAGAGAGAGAGAGAGAGGGAGGGAGGGAGGAGGGAGGGAGGGAGGGAGGGAGGGAGGGAGGGAGAAAGAGGAGAGAGAGAGAGAGAAGGGGGGGACGTTCAGTCTCTTTGTTCCATACTCTCGTTTCATGATTTTTTTCTTCATCAAGTATACCCATGTTTCGCCTTGGGAAGACTGGTGATGAAGCATCACAGACAGGACATGCCTATACATAGCTCTAGTTAACTTCTGAAGGACAGGACAATCAGCCACACTGGAGCTGCCACTTCATGTAATAACATGTGTAACATGTAATAACATGTATGATTTACACCTTAATCACGGGACTCAGTAAAACTGTGGGACATGACTCTTGTCTCCAGTCCTCAGTAAAACCAAGAATAGGAGATTGCTACTGGATGATCACATGGCTATATAATTAAAAACTATGGCAAGTGCTATAAAGGGGGCAGTGGGAGAGCACATCTAGGATGCTGGCAGCAGATCCCGGCAGCAGTAGACATTGGGCAGGCGAATGGAGAAACCATGCTAGAACTGTAAAGAGGCAGGTAACAACGGAGCTGAAAGCAAGGGAGGCGTGAGGAAACTCGGCGGGTACACTGGAAGAAAGGGGACACTCGCCAGAAAAATGAGGGAAGCTGGAGAGAAAACTCAAGGCTAGAGACACACGTTCCATGGGTCATGCATCTAAACTTTTTCTAGGTTAGCACGAGCTTGACTCCTGAGTAAAGGCAGGACTGTAGTGAGCAGCATTAGCATCTTAAAGACCAGGGAAAGTGTGGGGAATGCTTGAGCTATGGCGGGAAAGGATTCGAGAGATTTTTTTTTAACCACGTAGTTGAGGAGTTAGGCATGGGCACAGCAAGCTTGGACCATCCTGTGCTACATAGAGATACCCCGTGTATAAAAAGAAGAGGAAGGGGAGTGGGATTCCCACCGGACTGGGAACCAGCAGAGCTGCCCAGAAAGAGAGGTGCACTGGGGCTAGAGTAGGTGCAGACCAGGCTGTCAATCAAGTCCTCGGATGTGGGAATGACAGGCAGAACCCACACAAGAAAGCCAGGGCAAAAAGGTGAAGAGGATACTGGAGCCAAGGCCAATCAGAGGCCAGCTACCTGACCCAGCATAGGACCTAGATGCTGAGTACTGAACAGTGTTGGTAAAATCCCTAGCTACAGCCAGGTGGTGGTGGTTCACCCCTTTAATTCCATCACTTGGGAGGCAGAGGCAGGTGGAGCTCTCTGAGTTCAGGGCCAGCCTAGTCTACAGAGTGAGTTCCAGGACAGCCGGGGCTACACAGAGAAACTCGGTCTCAAAACAAAACAGAGAGGGGAGGAGAAGGGGGTAAGACAAAAGTTGTCTTGATGCTCTGTGCATAAAGACTTCAATAAGCACGCTGAATTCAATCATTCATGTAAACCTACACTGGTGGTTATTTATCAAAATCACAGATGTTGATAACCTGAGTACTTTGTGCCCTTACAATATAGGAAGGTAAGTACAATTTACAGTACAAAATGAGGAGAGCAGAGAGGAGGTGATCGACTGCATGAAAGGAGAAGGAAATTTGGGATTTCTTATGGAGACAACATCAGCCTTTCACCTAAAGGAGGAGCAGAGGAGTGAGGGCAAAGAATTCTCTAGAAAGGGCAGCAGCACTGGGAGGCTTCAGGCACCCACAGGCTGGGGAATTCCAAGCTCGTGCACCCAAACACTGCAGCGATACAGTGACGTGTGGTGAAGACACAGGCTGATTTGATGTCAGGCTGAGGACAGTGCTAGTCCAGGCTTCTGTCCCATGAGCTGTGACAGGTCAGATCAAAGGGTTGTAGAGCTCTGAAGGGGGAATAAGGAAATTGCATAGTTTTGGGCAGTGTCACATGAGGAGGGCTGTGTGCCTTAGTCACGGTTCTATTGCTATGAAGAGACACCATGACAAAGACAACTCTTACAAAGGCAAGCAGACTTAGTCCATTATCAGCATGGCACTGGGGAGCATGATG
This sequence comes from Mastomys natalensis, assembly GCA_021653895.1. Classification (NCBI taxonomy): domain Eukaryota; kingdom Metazoa; phylum Chordata; class Mammalia; order Rodentia; family Muridae; genus Mastomys; species Mastomys natalensis. Next base: position 1,509 of record JAJTUV010002698.1, on the reverse strand, counting down.
GCTGAGCTGGGTTCTTTTTGCCTACTAGTTCTTTCAGCCTGTAAGCCATGGCACCTTAGACTCCACACTGGTATCAGTGGTTCTCCCATTCCACCCCTCCTGTTATACAGCCATTTGGGACAGGAAGGGTGAGGGTCACTGTCTCTCTCACTTGATAGCTAAGAACTAAACAAGCTTCTCCAAGGAAAGGCTGACAATCTTCCCGAGTGCGGTTCTTGTCTGGGAGTCACTGAGCAACCGTGTCACAAGAGCTGAGAGACTGGTTTTGCTCATTAGCACTGACCCTTATCTTAGATGCCCAATGGGTAGCCAAGAGCAGGATAAAGCTTGGTGTGCCTGTCTTCTGTTTTCGTTTGTCCTCTTGGTCTTAAAACTTCAGATCAGATTCTTGTTCTAGTCTGCACATGGCCATGTTAATCATTTAAGGGTGTCTGTCGAAAAACAGGTAATACAAAGTTAATTAGCACTAAATTTACCTAACCTATCTCATCCGTCAAGACCAAAGGCATGATGAAGATAAGGTAACTAAGGTACTTTCCAGACTGGTGGAATATCCAGCTACATCCAGCTGTCAGCTTTTACAATACCCTGCTCTGCATCCGCTGGAGTCCAGCCTACAAGTTTCTAATATTCCCTAGGCCTATAGTCACGTGGGTTCCAGGAACACAGAAGCCTCACTCACAGGCAGACTGCCTCACGATGAGCTCATCCCTAAGTGGGATCAATCACTCAATGACAGTAACTGAATGCCCCTAGCCTACGGCAGGGCAATCATCTCTCAGGGACTGAACTGCCTGTCCCATCCCATCTCCTGCCCCCCTTCACACTCACACACACACACACACACACACACACACACACACACACTTCATATAATGTTAAATGCCAGCTTTCTTCATCTGTAAGCTAGAGAGACACATAATAGGAAGATGTAACATATAAGGCAGACAGTGGTGGCACATACCTTTGATCCTAGCACTCCAGAGGCAGAAGACAAGAGGATCTACAGAATTCTAATTAAGGGCATGGTTTTGAAGTCAGCCCACGGGGCAAGCCTCAAGCTCTGCGTAGTCACTGATACTCAGGAGACAATGGAAAACAGGAAAAGAACCAGCCGGGGGCTGCCCTGAGTGAACTCTCCAGGGTGTTGCCCTCCTTCATCAGATGCTCCCATCTGAGCCCACTTGTCTCTGGACAGCCACATCCACCCCACCCCGATATCTCCCCATCAGGACCCAAGAGGCTATGTTCTTCAGTACTAGTAAGTCTTCTTTAGAATCAGAGGGAAGGTGGACTCCTGCCTCTAAGTAAGTGATTATTCTAGTAAGTGATTTTCAAAAGGATGGTCAAGGAGCTGGAAGGATAGCTCTGTGGGGAAAGTGGCCGCCTCTGCAACACTGGTATGTATTGCCATACAGAAGGTAAGGTATGGCTGGAATCCAGCCTAGCCTACTGGTGAGTTTGGAGTCAGAGAGGGAACCCTGTCTCAAAAGGAAATGAAAGCTCCTG